>JAVLUZ010000512.1:306408-536408 GCA_036768485.1 Mermis nigrescens | reverse complement strand
AGGAGAAATTGAGGCAAAAATCAGTGCCAAAAATGGATGAAAATTGAAAATTTTCTTCGTAACTAAGTGCTCGAAATTCACCAGAAACTATGGAAAAACGAAGTTTCAATGCTATTTGAACATTTATACCATTTTTTGAGGTTGAGCCAACATTAGAGCGCAGCGACATTAGAGCGCAGCGACATTAGAGCGCAGCGACATTAGAGCGCAGCGACATTAGAGCGCAGCGACATTAGAGCGCGCGACATTAGAGCGCGCGACATTAGAGCGTGCGACATTATAGCGAAGCGACATTAGAGCGCAGCGACACTAGAGCGCGTAACATCAGAGCGCAGCGACATTAGAGCGCGCGACATTAGAGCGCGCGACATTTGAGCGCAGCGACATTAGAGCGCAGCGACACTAGAGCGCGTGACATTAGAGCGCAGCGACATTAGAGCGCAGCGACATTAGAGCGCGCGACATTAGAGCGCGTTACATTTGAGCGCAGCGACATTAGAGCGCGCGACATTAGAGCGCAGCCATAATATATGGTTTTCACGTAACTTTACAAAATTTTTATACTCATATATGAAAGAATTCGCCGGTTAAAGCTTCACAGACAAAACGAGCATGCCTTTGAAAAAGTCCTACTGTATCTTACACTCGAGACTATTTGCAACCGGTCTAAGACTTTTTGGCGCCGCCGTTTTGGTGCCAGCAATTTATAAATTATTCTAATTAAATCAATTTCAAAGCAATTTTAAAATAAATTATATATTCAGGAAGCAGGTTCTACAAGCTACAAAATAGCATATTGTTCTTTTCGTTTCAATGAGTATTCATTTGTGTACCAGTGTATTTTTAGATGCATTTAATTATCTCACTAAATTCGAAGATATCCTAAAAGTAATTTATACCATCACATAGAGAATTGATTGGGCTTTCAGAATCCGTATTATACTTTTAATAATAAATGAAATGTAAATAATTGATAATATTACAAAGAGTGTGGCGCTAAAACAACGGCGCCAAAACGTCCCATTCCGATTTGCAACGATTCATATACTTTCCGGTTCAGAATTGGATACGCTTTCTATTATAAGGGGGCAAAGTTAACTACCTACGTATGAATATCTCGTTATCAGGTAGTGATAAATGCATGCGGTTTCTTTTGTTTTGTAAAGCAATGAAGAGACTTTTGAATTCTTTCTTTTCTTTCTGGTTGAGTTGTACACTGGTTGAATTAGTGGATGGACAAAAGTAGAAATTTTGACTTTTTTACTTACCTTTGGAAAAGGACAGTAACTTTTGAAGCAGTAGGTTTTGTGTAACACCATTATACCCATTTTAATCATTTTCTTGACACAGATTACGTTATTCATTTTCATAATTTTTTAAATTGTACGCATTTACTGTAAGTTGTGCAAATCAAGCGTGAAATTTATTGCTGCAGTAAACAATCATAAAACTGCAGTAAATAAGCAAAAGATCAAAATTTGAGTAAACTTATCCTGCATTTCTGTCTCAAGAATGGGTATAGTTCCATAAGAAAGTGCATGAAAGGCTACAAAATAATGTCCTAAAATGACACCCTTACTACCGTAGTTTTAAAGGATTAAAGTTATAAAAAAATAGTTACCAGCCACTACTTAACCAAACAAGAAATTTAAACCAATTTTCAGAAACAAAAAGTTACAAATTTTTTCGAGGGAATGGAAAAGTCTATGTCTGCCTCCATGACGCACCAGTGTAACTGCACTTTAATGCCGGCGTTCTAATGTTGGCGCTCTAATGTCGGTGCTCTCATGTCACGCGCTTCTAATGTTGGCGCTCTAATGTCGCTGCGCTCTAATGTCGCTGCGGCTTAATGTCGCTGCGCTTTAATGTCGCTGCGCTTTAATGTCGCTAAGCGCTCTAATGTCGCTAAGCTGCGTTCTGATGTCGCTGCGTTTGATGTCGCTGCGCTTTAATGTCGCTGGCGCTTCTAATGTCGCCATGCGCTCTAATGTCGCTATGCTCTAATGTCGCTGCGCTTCTAATGTCGCTAAGTGCGCTTCTAATGTCGCCTGCTGCTCTAATGTCGCTGCGCTTTAATGTCGCTGCGCTTCTAATGTCGCTGCGCTTCTAATGTCGCTGCGCTTCTAATGTCGCTGCGCTCTAATGTCGCTGCGCTCTAATGTCGCCGCTCTAATGTCGGCACTCTAATGTCGTGCGCTCTAATGTCTGCGTGCCTTTTTTGAGGTCCTTTTAATCCAAAAAAATTCAATTTTCCATCAATTCCCCAGATCGACCATGCTCTGATATATAGTCATCATGCATGACCAACCCCGCGGGTTCCAGGGAAGTCATTTGCTCCTAAAAAACCTGAGCGTGCTCATGTACATTAAAGAAGGTTACATTTCTCTAGAGGCTGCAGAATATAGTTACTTCGATTTTTTGTGTTGCTTGGAGAAAGTATGATTTTTGACAGATTTTGCGACTTTTTTCCTAGTCCCATCTTTTTACATCTTTAATAAACCGTAATCCAAGTTAATCCCAAGTATATTCGTCTTTTTTGTTCCATCAGAGCATTTTTGTTTGCTAGTACCCTACTTTTAATTAGCATGATTTCAGTCACAGTAATGACAGCAATCCAAGAACGCGGAAACCAATATTGTTCTGGACATCAGCATTATCTCTTTTAAACGTGACAACCCCACCTTACTTCAACAGATCAAATCTTTTCAGCGTAAACTTTACGCGGCTACTCGATTAAAAGCACACTTACACTCAGATTCGTAATCTTGACGTTATATGGAAGAAAAAATTAAGCTTCTACAACGCTCTAAAACTAAAGTTAATTTTCAGTGTAAACTTTTAACAACTACTGGATGTAAAGAAAACATACAGTCAGTCTCCTAATACTGACCTTACGGAACATACTTTAAAAAATTCACATTTCGCAACGCTCTGGAAGAAAAAAATTTGTATTGTAAACTTTACACATTAGCAATAAATGAATAGTGCAAACTTTATACAACTACTGAGCGTAGAGAAAAACTATCAGTCAGATTCGTAATTTTGACGTTACATAGAACATTTTGAAATAATTAAGCTTCCGCAAGGCTCTTAAACTAAAGGTAATTTATAGTGTAAAGTTTACACAACCTCCGAGTGTAAAGAAGATTTTAGTCGGATTCGTAATTTTGATATTACTCTGATATTACGATCAATATTTATGAAAAAAGTAATTATCCACAATGGCCTGGAGGCAAATAAATATTAGATAGAAATCACTTTACACCAATGTTGAATTTCAACGAACGCACCCAACCGGCGTATCATGTTTAATTTCTGGTACATTTTTAGACCTGAGATCATGTCCAGACTCATAACCAGAGAAGTTGGCAGAAAAAGACAAGACAGAAACACGTTTTACACCCCCGATTTTTGACTTACAACTCCCGAAAAATTGAATATTGTTGTAAATAAACGCCATTGGCTGTGACGTGTACCACTCAGAAAGTACTTTAGTTTTAGTCTATACGACTTGTCCGAACATCTTAACGTAGAAAGTGGCGAACAAAAAAGGGATAAAAACGTATTTTTCCACCATCCACCACATTGTAAAGTTTAAAAAATCTGAACCTTACTCCCCTTTGAGTATAAAGAAATCCTGTAGCCCTTAAATCGTAGTACATTTGTGTGCGAGAAACTTCTGCTCAACAAAATATTTGAGATATTGACCAATCAAAAAAGGGAAGAAAACGTGTTTTTTCGCCCAATGCTACACCCCTGATTTTGAAATTTAGACCTCCATTAGTAGCTCAATATTGAGTTTTTAAAAGTAATTTGCTGTGACGTGTTGTAGCCCTTAAAACTTAGTTTATTTTTATTCTATTCAATTTATTCCAACTTATAACCGGAGAAGTTGGCGGAGAAATCTTAGACAAACCTATTTTTTACACCATCCGCTAGAGTATAAAGTTTAAACCCCTAGATCTAGCTCCGTATTGAGTGTAAAAAAGTTTGCTGGTAAGCAATAAGTAGCCCTTAAGCCGTCTATAAGGAAAAATTTTTGGGACTCATATTAGGAGTTGTTGGCAGACATCAAGAAGGCAAAAACGTAACCAAAATCTGTCTTGATACCCGCAAATTTTTACACTCTTTTCCCTCCCTCTCGAGAACTAATGCGAAATTTGAAAAACAAAAGAATGCATATTTAAGAGAATTCTATCCTCACAATTCTATACCATTGGCTAAAAAACCAACAAAGATTTGTAGACGTTATAACGTTACGCCAAAACTTTACACGCTCATTACACACTCGGTATATTGAGTGTAAACAAAGGAAAAATCTGCAAAATGTTTTTTAAATTATCTGTCTTTAATAAAAACCGGACCTCCAAGATGTGTCCTGTTATAGCTGTGAGGGGGAATAGGTTAAGGGTACCCAAGTATATTACAGGTACGCGCTAACGCGCTACATATGATAATTGACTCTAAATAAATCGTTTCAAAACATTTATCGTTCGCGTTATAACGAGTAAACGTTGAGTCATCTCAGAGCAATATGTCCGTTTTCGCTTATGTTTAATGAAGATACTTACTATGGCCACACATGAGCGTGGGAAATCATCTTTTGGTTTGGACCCCCAGAATTCGGCAGACCATCCAAAATTGAATTCTTGACAATTTTGCACAACAGACCATCAAAATTGGATTGTTGTCCACGTATGGGTATGAATGACCCAACAGCGATTACTTTTAGCACTTATCTCTCAGCATAAAAAGCTTTGGATCTTACTTAAATACACCTGTTGCCCAACTTCTACATATTACAACACTTCGTTGAATCACTTTAGCACCAATTATAAAAATTTAAATTTTCTACAAACATAGTGAAGAAAAGTAACTATTTTGCAAAATCTTGTTCTTAGTGGGTCAGCTATTTGAAAAATTGTTGGGAAGATAGTTTTAGCGGATTCTTTATAGTTCGAGCTATTGCGTTAGCGTTATAACAATAGTGAATCAGCATTATAAATTTCATGAATTCTTACGTACAGTAATTATTAATTAGCTCAATGCTCTTGTTATAACCTGTCAACTTATTATTTAAGAAAATTGTAATGACAAGCCCAAATTTACTTCAACTAGCACTTCTCGTTTTATTCTGCCTTTGAATTTAATCACAATATTAAGGGATTTAATATACAGCAAATCATGAACACATGAACTAGGTGCATTTGAAAGATGGGAACAATGATACCATCAATACATTTATATTTTCGGTACATCATATAGAGAGCGGTAGCTCTCTATATATATATGTTTGACTCGCTATGTTTTGCATTAGCGGGGTTTTTTAATTTCTAACGTCGATAAAATCCTTGGCTTTGATCGTATTCAAATAATTTTTGGAGGATCAGTTGTTCTAACCAGATCCCATTGCAGGTTTAAATTTTTTTTCTCAAGTTTAAAATTGCCGTTTTTATTCAAGGGTGAATTTCGAATTTTGAGAAAAATGTGGTCGGGGGTCTGCTCCTGGTGGTATGGACAGAAACTGTTGAAATTTTTTTTATGAACCATTCTAAGAAAAAAAGTCGAGACGTCCCCTTGGAAATTTTTTTAAAAGTCGAATTCAAGGAATGAAACCGATTTTAAAATTACGAAAAAATTGAATTTTTCTCACAAAAAGATTTATAGTCGTGTGATACCTCATTGTGTTCGTCTAAAAGAATTACATCTAACTGTAAAATATTAGATTTTTTTATCAAATGTGACGTAATTAAATTACATTTTAACCTTTGGAAAAAGTGTAAATTTCAAGACTTTGTCGTTTATTTCAGGATTTTCAGCGATAACAAGTATTTTTTATTTTGTTTTTATGTTGCTCTAATTAATAACAATCGTTTTCATGCTGAAATTATGATTATTAATTTCTTCTTATTAAATCATTTGCATATGCAAATCGGAAAAGAAATTAAAGTTCTTTTTCGTATGTACACCATCATCTTGTTTGTATCATATGAAAATTACCTATTACTGTACAATTTTAATTCATAGTTTTGAGTTTGTATTGCTTTAAAAAAAAGAAAAAGAATTAAGGATTTTTCGGAAGTCAACAATTGATATTTTATTTCGTTGCGCGAAGATCGATAAGATTGACATTTTATTTCGTTGTGCGAAGATCGATAATATTGACATTGTATTTCGTTGCGCGAAGATAGATAAGAAAGGACTCGTTTGTTAAACGATATTATGAAAAAAGTATGTAGGTATGTAGGTAACCGATGTATCTACTTATGTAGCAAGTGTATCGATATGGTTAAGGAAGCAGCACTACCGCACAGAAAATTGTGCAATATTTCTAATCTTTCCATTATGTGATTATGTTATCACACGCGTGTCATTCATAATTATTTTAATTTGTCATAATAGTCAATACTGTGTCGAATTGAAATGAATTGAATTCACGTAAAATTACGATTCTGCAGAATTGAATCTTCAAAAATTGCGCTTCGATTGCATTTTTTATGAAGGAGAATTTTTTCGCAGCTTTTTGGTAAAATGCGCGAAAACAGAAAATGGAAATGATGGATAAAAACGTAGTAATAAAGGAAAAGATGAGCGATAAGGCGAAATGAAAAAGATCAGGAAACAAAGATTCGCCGAATTTGTTTTGATATGCTAGCCATTTCTTAAAACTTTCTTTTAATTGTATTACAGCAAATTTTTTCAGGATCGATAGTACTAACCAGACCATACTGCCATTTTCAAAGATTTTTGCTTATCATCAAAATTTACATTTTTATTCAAGTGCAAATTTCAAAGTTTGCAAAAAAGCTGCCACGCTGTTGTAAGTGAACGAATGGATAAAAAATGTACAAATTCTTTTTATGAACCCTCCGAGGAAAAAAAGTCAACACGTGTGCTTGGAAATTTTTTTAAAACTTAAATTGAAGGAATCAAATCGAATTTAAAATTGCGGAAAAAATGAATTTTTTTAGTTTTTTATTTCTAGTCATGTGATACCTCATTCTGTTCGCCATGAAAAGTTACATCTAATCGTAGAATATTAGATTTTTTAATCAAATGTGACGCGAATGACTTGCATTTTTGTCTAGTGAAAAATTTTAAATTTTAAGATTTTGCAATTTATTTCAAGATTTTCAGCGATGACCAGACTTTTTTATGTTGTTTTTATGTTATTCTAGTTAGTAGCAATCGTCCTGATGTTGAACTTAAAATTTTTAATTTGTTGGTGATAAATTATTTGAATATGCAAATCGCGGGAGGAATTACATTTCTCTTACCTGTAAACAGGTTCACCTTGTTGTATTATGCATCAATCGATAGAGCGTTTTAAACTACATATTGTCTCAAAATGTTAAGTCACAATTTTGAGTTTGGAATGTTTAGTCGTATAATTTAAATCCTATATTATTAGAAGAATTTCGAGATTTTTTTGCAAGTTGAAAATCGATATCTTGCTTCGTTAGAATCGAACAGAGCTCGTTATTGGGTCAGTAGCATTAGAGCGTAGGTATTCACAAGAGCGAAGGTATGCATAAGAGCGAAGGTAGTCAGAAGAGCGAAAGTATTCACAAGCGCGAAGGTATTCAAGGTAGTCAGAAGAGTGACCACACCTCGGTGTAGGGGGTTTGGGGGTATGCACCCCCCACGAGAAACCAAAATACCCCCTCCAGAAAAAAATACCCCCCAGAATTCAATTTTTAAAAATTTTTTCTGTTTTTTCGCAATTTTTTGATGCCAATGGATAGTGCTCGATGAGAAACCTTCGCTCGTGTGAATACCTTCGCTCTTCTGATAAAAATTATAAAACCTTAAATAATCTTTGAAAACCTTCCCGTTCTCCAAATTTTTTTGATACATGGACAAAGCTCGTTGGGAAACGTCGAAAAATTAAGCACGCTATAGGTATATTAATTTCTCTTCTATGTATAATCACGTGTTTTAATTTAAGGATAAATTTCATGGTGCTTGCATCCCTGTTGTTCATCTGTATACTCAAGCATTAGTTTATGAAATAAGGGGATGGGGTTGTATTATGGTAGGTACATTATTTGATTGTTCTTACGTCCTGCTTCAACGACTACAATTTTCTAAATTGTCTTTGAATTTTTGGCGAAAAATTGCTATTGAAAGGCTGTTTAGGTGATGTTTTAATACACAAAAATATCATTTTAGCTTTAACCAAAATATTATTTTAACGTTTAAATAAATTATGTGCATAGGTGGGCAGCATGAAAACTCTGGGGGGCTAGCGGAAATTATCAATTTTTGGGGGTCCGCCGGATTCTGTGGGTCCAGAGACCCCCACGCCCATGTGTGATTATGTGCCTCTAAAAACTCGGTTTGTACCTTCGCTCTTCTGAATACATTCGCTCTTCTGAATAGATTCGCTCTTATGAATACCTTCGCTCATGTGAATACCTTCGCTCTTGTGAATACCTTCGCTCATGTGAATATCTTCGCTCTTGTGAGTACCTTCGCTCTTCTGAACCCCAATCTCGTTATTGCTATCAATGTTATACAACCGAATGTAGGAAATCGTGTCATCTCTGACGAAGCTTTTGTGATTTCTGAATGTGTGGGATTGGAGTGACTGAATCAGGATTAATTCGTCAGCAGTTGCGCTTTTATTGCGCATTGTGCTTTCATTAGCGAAAATATTCCAATGTTTAATGCAGTGATTTAATGAACTTACTATTTATCGTAAAGGTGGATGAAATCATTTTGTGCATGTTTGTAATTTTTGATTTCGTTTCGTTTTTCAGTTCAGAATGCATTAAATAGGAAGACTTTGTAATGATTTGTACCTACGTATGTTTTTTGGCTGAGATTAGAACGATAATTCGGCCAATTTTGAATTTATTTACATTAAATCAGACTTCATGACACAATATTTTCCAGGAGTCCGCTTTAGAAAAGAAAATAGGAATATTGACGAAATGCGTGTGAAGATCCGTAAAGTATTTTTTGATCGTTTTTGAGCCAGTAAGCTCGAAATTTCCCGCTTCTCGTGGCGAATTTATTCTTTTTGTAGTTATATTTTTGTCTACTGAGCCGCTATAAATCTGTTAGATTTGCGTAAATGGATGTCAATTTTTTCCGGCGGCCTGCATGAATTCAATATTGAGCTATAGTTATTGCCTCCTTTTCGATAAAAAAATGAATTTGAGTTTTGATACGGAGAATATGAAATTATTTCCCGGTGACGGCCGAATTTATTGTTTTTGTGCTTCTTGTCTTCTAGGCTTCTATCTTACTTAAAATCGTTCAACTTTGAGCTTGACTCGCAGAATATGTCAATTTTTTTCGAATTATTATTTGTATAGTTGTTTTCTTTTGGGGTAAAGTACGTAAATGATTACATTCGATGAATGTTCTATTCAAATTTATGTGCGTCTTAGCTTCCATATATATATATATATATATATATATATATATATATATATATATATATATATATATATATATATATATATATATATATATATATATATATATATATATATATATATATATATATATATATATATATATATATATATATATATATATATATATATATATATATATATATATATATATATATATATATATATATATATATATATATATATATATATATGTTTGACTTTATGTGTGTTCCTATGTTTTCGATTGCCACTTTTTTCGGTTATTTCTTTAATAAAATCTTTGGGTTTGATCGTATTTTGATGATTTTTTCAGGATCGATAGTACTAACCAGACCATATTGTGATTTTCAAAGTTTTTTGCTTAGCATCAAAATTTACGTTTTTATTCAAGTGCAAATTTCAAAGTTTGCAAAAAAGCTGCCACGCTGTTGTAAGTGAACTAATGGATAAAAAATGTACTAATTCTTTTTATGAACCCTCTGAAGAAAAAAGTCATGCACGTTGGTGATGCGAATATTACGGATAGTTTTAGATGACCTTGAATCACGTCGAGGTAGGCCTATCTTTAATGTTCTTGATATTTCGGTGTAGATTATTCTTACAAAAAGACTTAATTTTAACTTGAAATTTTCATTTTATCGACGTCATTGTTTGCTTAATATTCATATACAATACAATGACACATGAACGTTTTTGGACTTGTGAATTCTAATACCTCGCGTTCCATATTCTTTCAATAAAAAAGTATTAATTCATACATAAATCACAAGTCGGTTTCATAGCTTGATCTAGAAATACACTGTTGCTTTAATGAAAAAATATATCTGCCTGAAGCTAAGCACCGTAAACTATGGAGGCGAACTTGGTTACAATTCCTTTTGTTGCATTCCGTGTTCAAATTGTAAAAAAAATTTTTTATTTATCGGAAAACGTTGATCTAGAGTTTTTCTGAGTTTTTATTTTCATCTTCCTTAAACTAGTGCGCAACTACGATAAGATAGACGTTTAGTAGTAGTATTCCTGTAATATTACGTGTTATTGAATACAATTATTAAAAAATTAATTTTTTGAAAACCTGTATTCTCTACATTTTCAGTTGCCATTTTTCTTTTCAGTTCTTTGCGTTTCTCGGTTGTTACCATAGGTGGGTGGGCGGTTCCAAAGTACTGGGGGAGTGCGAAAATTTTTAAAAGTCAGATTTTTGGCCTTTAAAACGGTGTTATGGCGAAAAACACTATTTTTGAACGTATCGCGTCGAGCTCTACCGATTGGCATAATAAAAAACCGAAAAAATTAGAAAAAGTTTCAAAAAATGAAATTCTGGGGAGTATTGTTGGGTATTTGCCATTTTTGTTGGGTATTTTGCCTTCTGGGGGATGCATATCCCCAAACCTCCCACGTCCAGGTATGGTTGTTACTCAATTTGTTGTGCATTTTTTGAAATCCCGATGCAATCTGTTATGCACCACTTTAAAAGTCATTATATTCCATTTATGGCGTAAATAGTATAATATTGTTCTGTCTGAAAATTCAGAACTCTATGCTATTCCGGAAATACAAACCTTGTGTTGCCTTAGGCCCCACGATCTCACAAGATCAACTATGGACCAGGCCATTTTCGGTAGTAGCTTTTTTAAACTTTGTAAATTTGTGCATCAGTATGTAAACTTTTATTCAATTATTTATTCGCACCCGCTTAATTAGCAAATCGAAGAAAGTTTTGATGTAAAATAGTTGTCTATTACATAGAACATGATACAGTCGAACTCGGATAAGTGCAACTGCTCGGGATGCCAAAAAAAGTTGCACTTAAGCGATGTTGCACTTAAGCAAGGTTGCACTTATAGGATGTGTCTTATGAAATTTCGAAAAAGGTTGCTGTCTCTAGAACAGTGCAAAATCGAAAGCGTCCAAAATTTCCAGTTTTTGGGCTGTGGAGAATGTAGTAATTTTTTTGGAACAGCAGCCATTCTTATAACGTAATAATGTATCAATTTTGGACAAAATGCTGAAAAAAATATTGGAAAGAGTAAAATCCAACAATGAGGCATACATAATAATGAAAGAACAACAAAATGATTAGGGAAACACAGTAACATTCTTGAAAAGCATGATGGTTCACGAAAAAAATACGCTTGTTTAGCAGACATTCATCATACATACTAAAAAGTTGTAGTTACGCATTGTGAATATGGGTTGATGGATAAAAAAATGGTTGCACTTAAGCGAGTATTGCAGTTACCCGAGTTGCATTTATCCGATGTGCAACCACACGTAAAACATAGGGAAGAAAATCGGGAAACGAAAGTCTGTTGCATGTAACCAAGGTTGCGCCTTATCAGAGTTGCACTTATCCAAGTTCGACTGTATCGGCAACCGGGCCCATATCCAGGATAGGGCCAAGAGGGAGGGCGGACCCAACATAAAATGGTCTATATCTGGGGAAAGTCGCCGGTATAACTCGCGAAAACCGCATTTTTCAGCGTTTCTCGACATGCTCTATTCACTAAGATAATAAAATTCGGAACTTAAAAAAATTCTTTCCACTTGAAAAGTGATATAAAATATGTCATTTATGGTGGCGCTTGAGTTAAAATGATGGAAAAAATTTGAAGTTGTACGGCAAATACGTTCGATTTTTCGATCTTTGCGTGGATTATCTTGCCTTTCAAACTTTTTTTTACGGCTTACCGGGGCAGTCGCTCCCCGCCCCCCTTGGATACAACCCTGTCGGCAACATAATCTATGTTACAATGTTTTTAGTAATTTTTGTTGTTTTCCTCCCTTATTTCTGCCTAAGCTCTGATTAAATCTCGTTTCTATTGCTTATTTACTTATGCAGACCCATACCTATCATAGGGCCTAACGGGTGTGAACCACACATGAGCGTGGGATCTGGGGGGCGTCCGACCCCCCCCAGAAACCAAAAGACCCCCCCCCAGAAATCAAAGACCCCCCCAGAAATCAATTTTTTGAAAATTTTTTTCGTTTTTTTCGCAAATTTTTTGATGCCAATGGATAGTGCTTGATGAGAAACGTCGAAAAATGATGTTTTTATCGCCCTATCACCACTTTTAAGGCCATTTTTTGACCTTCAAAAAATCTTGGACCCCCCAGAATTTTTCTTGCTGCCCACGTATGGTGTGAACCATTCATGGGCAGCATGGAAATTTTGGGCAGTCCAAATCGGACGAGTACAAGAAATGGGTAAAAGTCCAATTTTAGTGGTCAAAGGGCAATTATCGATTTTTGAGACAGTACGCCAGGTTCTCGGCGTCGAATCTTGACCTCCTCAATCATACCTATATTCATATGAAATACAGATACAGTATTAAATCGTCTATATCTTGGCAAGTTCATTGGGGCAAAGCGAGAAACTCATATTTTTCTACGTTCTATTCTTTGTTTTATCCATTTAGATAATGAAATTTAATTTTTTCTGGCGAAACTTTTATATAGTTCTTGCTATAAAAAACCTCAGTTTTTTAATCCGCGACTTAGGCAAATTATAGTAATATTATAGATTATAATTATTAATTATAATATATAAAATCATCATAGGTGCACAAGGTCCGGGTCGGCAGAGGGGGGCTAAATCTCAGAAATCCAAAAACAGTAAATTTTCAAAATGTTTTTGTTGCTTAAACGACCAAAGTGGTCAAAATAGCATATAAAACGTCTTTTAGGGGTAATTTCGCATTTTTTAAAGCATTATCACTTCATTTTGACTATATTTCATGACTTTTCGCACCAAGAAATACAGAAATTGATTAATTTTTGACGATTTCTGAGTAAAAAAGTACATAAAAGTACTAACCCAGCTCGAAGCGCAAGAAAAATTTGACATTTTCACTAATTTTTATGTCAATAATGATGCAGAACAAGACCAATTCACTCAAAATCGCCGGACAGTACTTGTCTAGCTGACATCTCAGCGGGGGGTAACACTCCCCTCACTTCCCTATGTGCATGTGTGAAAATCATTCTGATTGATTGATCTGTAGTGCAGCGGTTGGTCTAAAGACGATCTTAAAAAATATATGCCTGTTCCAAGTCAAAATAGTGATCAATTTTTTAACCTTTACATGACATAAGGTTAGTCGGTCAAGTGGGATGGTCGGTATGGCAGCGGTACTTCAAAAACAGTTTAAAAGTCTCACCTTTCTTCTAAAATTATATTTCGTTATCGAAAACAGCTTATGAAAACCCTGAGCCCGTTTGAATTCCACACAATGATCAATTTTTCATCTCTACGAAGCACCAAAAATTGTGGGGTCCGAATTGGGCAATATCCAAAAATACAAAAATTACTCTATTGTGTCCAGCTTATGATCAACTTTCATCAGAAAAAATTATTGGATTACACGTACATAAGTATTTCAATTGGCATATTTCTGTTCAGTTATTATCTTATGTTCTTTTATTCGAATTCAGATTATGGCTATTGGGGAAGAAGTTATGCTTGTACGATACGGCACGATATTCAATTAATGTTGTTACAAAAACGGCAGAAACGGTCGCAGCATCCACAAAGAAGTGACTTCTGATAAACGTGTCGAAATAAAAGTTTTCAATAAAGATGACCATTACTATCCTGAATCACCGAAAGAATTTTGTGTTGTTATGTTTCGTGACATTCAAATGAAGAGAGCAAAAAAGATCATCCGCTTCCTTTGCGCGTTGTTTCCTCAAAATGGTTACAGCTTTATCCGCTGATTTAGATTAATGATCTTTTTGTTTTGTATGTTATTGACTAATTGCTTCGTTAATTACGATTACAGCAATTATCCGTATTTTGGGCTCTGAATCATGTATTTTGTACTAACAGCACACTCAAAATAAATCAATTAGTGTAATACCGATAGTTTAATGCTATTTATAAATTACTAGTTGAGCTGCCCGGCGTTGCCCGGGCTGAACTTAGGCCTGATAGCTATATGGAATTAATATGTCTCTTGTATTTTTTATTTTTCAAGACTTTTGATGTTTTTGGGATATTTCTAAAAAAATTGTTGGTACAAACCATATTTTATTTTTTGGATTTTTTTTAAAATGTCTTTTGTCAACCATTTTTTGATCAAATCCATATTTTTGACGTTACAGAATGGTTTTGAAAATTGTTTAGCCATAATCATATTTTTGATGTTCTGGGGTGTTCTGGAAATTTTTTTAATAAAACCCATATTGTTGATGTTTTGGGATGTTTTGGAAAATTTTTTTCGTCAAACCATATTTTTGATGTTTTAGGATGTTTTGGAAAATTTTTTTAATCAAACCCATATTTTTGATGTTTTGGGATGTTTTGGAAAATTTTTTTCGTCAAACCATATTTTTGATGTTTTAGGATGTTTTGAAAAATTTTTTCGGTCAAACCATATTTTTGATGTTTTAAAAATTTTTTATTTGTTGTAGCAAAGGGTGTCATATATCACGTGATATGTTATAGCTGATGGTATCTCTTATCTTATATCACTGCATGTTATGGCACAGACAGGGTATCTATACCAAACCTATCTTATAGCATTGCCTATCTCGTAGCACAGGGTATCTTATATCCCATACTATCTTATAACATTGCCTATCTTGCAGCTCGGGGTATCTTATATCACTTCCTATCTTATGGCATTGCCTATCTTGTAGCACGGGGTATCTTTTATAACGTTCTATCTTATAGCATTGCCTATCTTGTAGCACGGGGTGTCTTATATCACGTCCTATCTTATAGTATTGCCTATCCTGTAGCACAGAGTATCTTATATCACGTCCTATCTTATAGCATTGCTTATCTTGTTGCACATAGTATCTCATACCATGCCTATCTTACAAAATTGCCTATGTTATAGCATCATTTGGTTAAACCCGTATTTTGATGTTTCACAGTGCCGACCAATGCTATAACATATAACAATGTACATAGTGTCGCCAGGCATGCTCCTCTTGGCCGGGGTATCCTTATACAAACAGTATAAACTAATTTTTGAAAAAATAGCAAAAAATCGGCCATCTCCCGAAATCGTGGAGGCTTATAGCACAGTGGCCAAACCCTGCTCCCTCCCTGCCCAGGGCCTATGGGTGCGTTTGTCGAAATTTCAAGATCGCTACGGCTCCTTCCCCCATTGGACCGACCTCGGCCCAGAATATCAGCCCACCAAATTTCATTGGGCCGGAGCCAACCCGGCACAAACATATAATACATAGTACATACAAACAAACAAACTTTCAAAAATATATAGTAGATTTCAATGTACTGCGGTACCACTGACCATACCGCTTGATCCATTCCGCTTCTTCTTTATGGAAATAGGAAATTGATCAGTGACTCAAATCAAAAAATGACTGGTAGTCTTAACTCTTTTTACCTGCGAAAATACCACTGGCAGATTTAAAGCAAGGGCGGGAGGCTGCCCCTGTCGTCAAATGATTTTCAGGCTCAATGAAGATCAGATGTGTATTCTTGGATGATTTTAGCCATTTTGTCATCTTTTTTCAATTTTTTCCGGTGTTTTGTGCCAGATAGTACTTTACTGACATTTACTGACTTTTGTAGTTTAAAAACTAAAAATTAAGCGCCAGGAGTGTGGTTTTAGCATGACTGTCGGCATGTTTCCGAAAATACCAAAGTGAGACCAATTTTACTTCCATTGTGGAAATCTGCATGTAGTTGTATTGTTAATCGTATCACTGTAGTAAATTTGCCCTACATATTTTATTCATTTTATGTTTCTCTACTTGTCGCTCTGATGCACTTTAAACATCGGTCGTTAGATTTGATTTTAACACTTTTTGTTTGTGTTTGAATTCGTGTTTTATAACTCGCGTGTTATGTGGAACAATATGTATCTCATGGCTTAAATATGATCATTTATTTATATTATCATCGGTATTACATTGCACTAACGTCGTTATTTTCCGTGTAAACTAATTTGAATTGTATGTACACTGGCGCTGAGTTCATCGCACTCCCCAGATAGCCAAATATCCAAATAAAACGAAAAATATCCAACAAGACCCTCCTCCAAAATTTCATTTTCAATGCACATTTTATGATGTACGAGGGAGATTCTTTCTTAAATTGTAATTAGCTTCAAAACGGTATCCATCTTGATAATACGTTTTTCTTAATCTCATAAACGAGATAGTCAAAAGCCGAAACTAGTTGCAAAATGCTCGAAGAGCACTGGAAAGTTATATGTTTTTGTTCTTTTAAAGAGTCAAAAGTGGAGCACAAGCTGCTCAAAACTACCGTTGATACCCACAATGAAAATCAAAATGACTGAAGCATCTTGATATTCACCTTAAACAAACATATCTCCGCCTTTTTTCTTTGATTTACATAAGGAACACAAATTGAACCGTTGTCCCTTAAAACTTGTAGCAGTTTCGAACTCATTTTAATGTTGTACAGTTAGTACCATATAGGCGGGGGGGGGCGCAAAATTTTTTCATAGTCAAATATTGGCCTTAAAAATGTGCTATGGCGGAAAAAACACCATTTTTGAACGTTTTTCGTCGAGCTCTATTGATAAGCATGAAAAACTCGGAAAAAAGCAAAAAATTTAAAAAAATGAAATTCTGGGGGTGTAGCTGGGTTTTTGTCATTTTTCGTTGGGTTTTCGCCTTCTGGGGGCTGCATACCCCCCACGCCCAGGTATGGCTAGTACGTATTTAAAGCGACGGTCATATAAGATACCTACATAAGTAGATAGGTGTGTGTATGTAGGTAGTCTGATAGTTTGTTTCCTTACTAGGACTTTTCAAAACAGTTTCTGAACTCTAAGTTTTCATTACAGTTTCTGATCTATCGACTTACTGTACTTGTCATGCTATAGTCTATTTCACGAAACTTTGTGCATGGAAATCAATTTTCAACGATCTAGCGAGGAGCTACAAAAGTGGTTTCTAGGCAGCTTACTGTAATAAAATTTTGTAAAATAAAACTTTGTTTGCTTATCGATTGCTGTGCGCAATATCATGGTTGCTGCTTCAGTTTAAACCGCTTTTGTAATCGACTTTAAATTCACTTTTAAATTTAAATCCATGCAAAAGGTTCCGTGAAACAGACTGTAGTCACAATTGAATGGTTTCAAGGGAATAATTATTTATTATTGACTTATATTCTGACAAAGAAACGTGTTTTTAAAACTGAGCTTTTTGATTGTGTCTTTATTGATTTTTTTGATTGAAATTTTTTTCTTCATAATTGTAAACACTAAATCAGAATTAAAAAAATTTCGAGTGACTTGAAAATAAATCCGAATTTTCATTTATCTAAGCCACAATTTCTCATTATCTTCACTACAGAAAGCCTCCAGTCTATTTCAACATACCTCGTGCATGACAGTAGTTCTTTAGACGATGTAAATCGACTACAGAAACCTGAAGCAACAATGGCGATTCTGTAGCAAAGAAATGAGGAAATATTTGAAGTTTTACTGTGCAAAGTTGCATTACAGTAATCTACGTGAAAACTACTTTTGTAACTGCTCGTTTAGATCGCTGAAAATTGATTTCCATGCACAAGGTTCCAGTGAAATATACTATACAGATTCCCACAATCCCAACGGACAAGTTTGCGCCATTACAATACTCGCGATTCAAGTTTAAAATTTACAAAACTTGATTCATGTATAGGTACACAACTACACGATTTGGCCATTGTTACATGACATACGAAAAAAGGCGGAGATATGTTTGCTTATGGGTGAATATCAAGATGCTTCAGTCCATTTTGATTTTCATTGTAGGTATCAACGTAGTTTTGAGCAGCTTGTGCTCCACTTTTGACTCTTTAAAAGAACAAAAACATATAACTTTCCAGTGCACTTCGAGCATTTTTCCAACTATGTAATATTCCGTTCCCTATTACTCATCACTTCATATATTGCCTAAACCTAGAAACTATTTATGTTTATCTGCAACGAGGCTAGATTAAGCATTAGAGAACTGCGTGAATAAATTAAATAAATTAATTTTGAATCAATTTTAAAATAAATTAAATCTTCAGATTGCAGGTTCTACAAGAAGCTACAAAATAGCATATTGTTCCTTTTCAATTGGATGAGTATTTATTTGTATACGACTGAAAAATTGTTGAAAAATCCAGTGTATTTTTAGATGCATCAAATTATCTCACTAAATTCAAAGATATTTTTGAAAGTAATATATCACTTAGAGAATTGAATGAACGTGGGTTAAATCCGGAAGCGGAAACGGAAACGGAAACGATGGGTAAAAGCCGGAATCAGAAACGGAAACGATCCATAGTGGCGGAACCGGCATGGGTAAAAGCCGGAAACAGAAACGATCCAAAGCGCCAGAACCGGGGTTCCCCAAGTAGGGCCCATCAGGGTGAACGCCCCAAACCCCGTTTCCGGCTAAATTTCTCCCACTAAAGAGGGATTTAGGGGCTCGGAAACGGGGTACCCCATTATTCATATGTTAGCTGACCCCGGTCCATCGGGGATTTCTCCGCCCTGAGAGTAGGCCAAAGTGCCGGAACTGGGGTCCCCAAGTAGAGCCCGCCCAACAGAGCCGACACCCCCAATCGCGTTACGGCAAAATTTTATCGATGGAAGGTGGGTTTAGGGGCTCGGAAACGGGATACCCCATTATTCATATATGTAGCTGACCCCGGTTCCGTTGAGGGTTTCTCCACCCTGGGGGTAATCCAAAGTGCCGGAACCGGGGTTGGGGTGTTCACAATAATAGGTCCTACTGGGAACCCCGTCTCCGCCACTTTGGACCATCTCTATGGCGGAGAAACCCCTGACGGAACCGGGTTCAGCTTCACATTTGAATTGTGTGGTACCCTGTTTCCGAGCCCCTAAACCCCCTTCAAAGGGAGAAATTTTGCCGGAAACGGGGTTGGGGTGTGGTCAGCTTCACATATGAATCATAGGATACCCCTTTTCCGAGCAACTTAACCCCCTTCCATGGGTAAAATTTTGCCTTAAACGGGGTTGGGGTGTTGACCTTGATGGGGACTACTCGCGGAACCCCGGTTCCGGCACTTTGGACTGCCCCATTGCAGAGAAACCCCCGACGGAACCGGGGTCAGCTACATATATGTATGAATAATGGGGTACCCCGTTTCCGAGCCCCTAATTTCTCCTACAGTGGGTAAAATTTTGCCGGAAACAGGGTTGGGGGTGTTAACACTGATGGGTCCTACTTGGGAACCCCGGTTCCGGCACTTTGGACTACCCCCATGGCGGAGAAACCCCCGACGAAATCGGGGTCAGCTTCACATATGAATAATGGGGTACCCTTTTTCCGAGCACCTAAAACCCCATTCCATGGATTAAATTTTGCCGTAGACAGGGTTGGAGGTGTTGACCTTGATGAGCCCTACTTGTGGAACCCTGGTTGCGGCACTTTGGACCACCCCTAGGGCGGAGAAACTCCCAACGGAACCGGGGTCAGCTTCACATATGAATAATGGGGTACCCCATTACTGAGCCCCTAAACCCCTCTTCAGTGGGAGAAATTTTGCCGGAAACGGGGTTGGAGGTGTCGACCTTAATTGCTCCTACTTGGGGAACCCCGGTTCCGGCGCTTTGAACTACCCCCAGGGCGGGAAACCCCCGACGGAACCGGGGTCAGCTATGCATATGAATAATGGGGTACCCCGCTTCCGAGCCCCTAAATCCCCCTTTAGCGGTAGAAATTTAGCCGGAAACGGGGTTTGGGGCGTTCACCCTGATGGGCCCTATTTGGGTAACCCTGGTTCCGGCGCTTTGGATCGTTTCCGTTTCCGGCTTTTACCCATCGTTTCCGTTTCCGTATTTTACTTTTCCCCTTTTATCTTCTCTTTTGACGCACGTAGAAATTGTTTTTCCTTTGAAATATAAAAAACAAAGAAATATTATACCGTTATTAATTAAATAATATTCCATTATCTCCTATTACACAGTGAAATGAGTATACATACATACGGTTTTTCGACATTGAATTAGCAAACCGCATGTGAAGTAACATACCTACATAGTTGAAATACAGATTTTTACAGATTTTCTGAGCTGACAATATAAATTAATTTTGATCCTAAACGAAGAAAGTCAGCAACTTTTTTATGCTTTTCGTATAAGGATAGAATTCAGCTCAATTCTTCATTTCAACTTGGGGATTCTATCGATTTTTGGAGGTCTACGGATTCCGTGGGTCTAACCGCCCCACGCCCACGTGTGGTTGAGACACTTAGTTATCTTTTTAGAACATCTTTTGTTTGACATCTGATTTACCTACGTGAATTCTTCATTTAAAAAGTCCACATTGAATTTTCATAACAAAGATGTTTTATTTTCTTGCAGGGAGAAGAAATTTCAAGTATTTTATTATATTCATGGTATTACTC
The DNA here is from genome assembly GCA_036768485.1 of Mermis nigrescens. Taxonomy (NCBI): domain Eukaryota; kingdom Metazoa; phylum Nematoda; class Enoplea; order Mermithida; family Mermithidae; genus Mermis; species Mermis nigrescens. Next base: position 515,648 of record JAVLUZ010000512.1, on the reverse strand, counting down.
ATTGGCCAGAGTGGGCTGACAATAGTGTCATGTTTATGTTTCTTAATTGGCTTCGATTGGTTCGATGTTGATAAAATTCGATCTACAGCAATGCCGCTGCTTGTTTGCATGATATACATTATTTTCTTATCGGTTTGCTGTTATCTTTTACTGAGGCTATTCCTTTTGCATCTGTGGCTTATTTTATCTGGTAGAACTACAAAAGAACAAAAAGCTAGAAGCTATACAGTCAAAAAACGGGGTCAAGGAGGTCGATCGTTTAGTCCATTTGATTCTAATTTTGCCTCGAACTGTTTTACATCATTGTGTTATCCTAATTATCCATCGTTCTACGACGGCATTGCAAGAGGCAATGACAGCTTATTACAGTCAAGTGGCGCTAACTACAAGCATGTTAAAAACGATGAATTTGACCCCACTGAACTTGAATTAGAATTTGTTTCACACTTTTAGATTAACCATCACTTCTGATAGATACGAGTACTTATGAATTTTTTCGTACTTCATACGTATTTAAGTGCCGCATAATTCGGTTAATATTCTTTTTTAAAGCACTTATTTTGCCGATACCACTACTTCTACTTGTTGTCATCCAGCACGGCAGCCGGAACAAAATAAAATTTGGTCTGACTTTTCAAATAAAATGCAGTCTAGATTATTGGTTAACGTGGAGCAAAAAATTCTCTCTATGGTCCGGGTTCGGCAGTGATAAGGCAATAGCTGTTTCGGGAAAGGACTAAAATTTGATGAGTACATGTATGTACGTTCATTACATAGGGCCCTTTCATTTGTAAGCTTTCTGATCAAATCAAAAGCTTTAGATCCAGTAAGTTTAATTTTTAAAAGCGGACCAGGTTTCGTCCTTAACACATACAATTCTTTTTGTGTCTAAATTGTACCTACTAAAAAATGCTGAATATTCGTATTATGATGAGCATTTCAATGAGACAGCTATTGGAAGGAAATTTGCAATATGGTAATATATTGTAACGTATATGTACTTACTTTGTAGCTTCTCTACATTCTCTCTGCTGTTGATCAGAATGGCCGTTCGAATGGAAACAGATTATAATGTAAAGTTTAATGTAATTATCGAAATAGCGATCAAGACATATTAAAAATTCTATCTCTAGTTTTTTCTACTATTACTGTGAACAGTTCTCAATGCTCAGCTTCTGTAAGAACACAACAAATAAGGTAACATGGGGCTGCTTTCCGGCCCGTATCAAGGGGGTTAGGGGTGGTGCACGTTTACCCTATGAAATAAAATTTAGAATGATTTTTCCTTTACTCACCCATTGCTTTTTAGCCAAAAATCGCAAAAAATTTCTAAACACTCCCATTTTTTAATATTTTTTACTACCCAAACAGCATATTTTGCATCTGTCTACTGTTTTGCACTGGTTTAATGCAGAAATTGAGGTTTGTTCAAGAGGGTGTCCATTGAATTCTCACCATTTTTAGGGCATTCTAGTTAGCAAAATTTACAAAGTGCACAGCTCTAGTGATCGTAAAACGTCTTTTTTAATATGGACCCCCATTCAGGGTTGGCAAGGCTGGGTTTTTTGAACTTGGGTTTTCTGGTTTTTTGTGGGTTTTTTGGGTGCAAGAAATCGTTGGGTTTTGGGTTTTTTATCCACAGGTTAAGAATTTATTTGTAATGGAATTAAATACTGTGTATTGTCAATGTTTTTTGTATCATGGTTGTTTCTTTTACAATTGCTTGCAATGCACGAGGTTAAGTGTCCATCCATTCTCATCCTCTCCTCCTTTCTGTTACTGTTTTTCTCCTATAGTATATACTTTTCGGGGCCTAGATGAAAAAGAAAAACCCAAGTCATAAAGGGAGGTGGCGACTAATCGAGCTGAAGAGCCGCAATGCGTTATTTTAACTGGATTGATCAATATTGACGTTATTCGTGATTATGCCGCCGAAACAACGAAAGTCCGCGAATGATTCTATTTCTTGCCCATGTTTAGTTTGCAGCGGAAACGTTAGTGACAACGATAAAACGGCTATTCTTTGCGAGTTGTGCGATGGATGGGTTCATTCTAAATGCGTTCATTTACCGTCGGCCGTCTTAGCCTATTTCAAAAGTCCTGATTATACAAAATCTGACTACGCATTTCCGTTCTATTGCTCGAACTGCAACCCTATTCGCGTTCAGATGAAGGATTTACCAGCCAAAGCTGTTATCACGGATCAAAGGTTGTTAGCCCTTGAAGACAAGATTGCAAATCTGGTCGAGACAGCCAAGAAACCAGCCTTTCCGTTTCCACCTCCGAACTTTGCTGTCCCCACGCCAGGACCTGATTTACAGCTCTTTGTGAAAGATGCTTTGGAAGTCGAATCGAAAAAACCAAATGCAGTCTTGTTCGGCTTAGGCGACACGGACGACGATCTGGATGCAGTAAGAAGATTAGTTTCAGAAAATGGTAACGAATATCTTAACTTGAAAACTGATTCTATAATTCGTGTATTTAGAGATGGTCCTGCATATAATAACAAACCGCGTTTCTTGAAAGTCATATGTTCTAATCCTCAGGCTAAGAAAGATTTTATATCTATGATAAATAAGTACTTAAAAACTGATGGTTTACGTGCTCGTCCTGATTTATCTTATCTACAACGTCAACGCGCCCGCGAGCTCCGTGAAAAATATAATGATTTGCCTGATAAGGAAGGTTATTACATCGATTACAAGGCCGATTGTATTAAAAAACGCAGAATTGATTCTCTTACATTTAAACCAAGATCAAACATTGCTGACTGCTAGGGATTGGGCTGTGTAAATTCTCTAAAGGCTACTTTAATTAATGTTCGTAGTATAAACAATAAAACTGTATTTTTGGATTCGATTCTTGAAAGGTACGATCTTGTTTTTATTACCGAATCATGGCTCAACAAAGATACTCCCAATGGTAGCGTTTTCTATAATTCAGACTTTCAAGTTTTTCGAAAGGATAGAGCTTATAAAGGCGGTGGTGTTTGTGCTTTGGTTAGAAAATCTATAAAAGTTAGCATTTTTAGTTTTCCAAACGAATATAGCCTGGCTGAATCCTTAGTTCTAGATCTCTTTTCTAAAAACACTGTTCTGAGAATAATATTAATTTATCGTTCTCCTCATTACGACTTCAACCAGACAAAAACGGTATGTGAGCTCCTTGATTATTGTCTTCGAGACAACTATCCTACTGTGCTCCTAGGTGATTTCAACTTTCCGTCAATCAATTGGTCTGAAACCAAAATTCCATCTGACAAAAGCTCACGTCTTTTCTGGATTACTGTAACTAGTCATAATTTTTATCAATTAGTTACCGAGCCTACTCGTTCTGATAACATTTTAGACCTTATTTTTGTTAACAACATGAGCTTATGTTTTGATATTTCTGTATTACCACCATTAATGGGCACATGTGATCACAGTCAGATTGATTTTAAATTTCTAACAAATTTTGAGAAATCAAGAAATATTGAAAAAATTAGAGATTTTAATCGTGGAAATTACGTTGATTTTGCCACTTACCTTGATTATATTAGTTGGGAAGAAGCTTTCTTTGACTGCACAAATATAGATGAATTTTATAAAAAATTCCTGTGTATTATAAATGAAGGTGTATGTCTATTTATCCCTTTCAAGAGCAAATCACCAAAAAGATACCCTCTAGTCATAAAAAAATTACAGCGAAAAAAGTTAAACTTGTGGAGAAAGCTCAAAAAATTTAAAACGTCTCAATTAAAGCATGAATACAAACAAATTACTGCTTCTTTAGAAAGTGCTGTTCATGAGCATTACTGTAAAAACGAACAAAAACTCGTTGAAAAGTCAAACGTAAAGAAATTTTACAGTTACGTTGGTAAACGTTTACAGGATAAAACGCCTTCTCCACCTCTAAAGGATGAAAATGGTAAATGCATTTTTGACGAATCTAAAAAAGCTAATCTACTTAACAATTTCTTCTCTGATGCTTTCACCCTCGATAATGGCATTTTACCTGATTTACCTACACCCTTTACAGAAAGTATTATTGATCATATTTCGTGTACGGAAGACGATATTATAGCTGCTATAAAAGGTTTGAGTTCTTCACCTTCTAGTGGACCTGATGGGCTTCCAAGTATTCTTTTCAAAAAATTAGCTTATTCTTTGAAAACTCCTTTGAAAAAAATTTTTCTAGTATCCTTACTGTCTGGAACCTTACCCAAAATTTGGAAAACTGCTTTTGTAATTGCAGTCTTAAAGAAAGGCGATGCATCTTTATCTTCTAATTATCGTCCGATTTCTTTAACTTGTGTTAGCTGCCGAATTCTTGAAAAAGTCTTGAAAACTCAGTTAATGGATTATGCTAAAAGAAATAACTTGATTTCGTTTGAACAGTTTGGTTTTCTTCCTAAAAAATCATGTGAGTTGCAACTCTTGTGCTATTTAAATAAGATAATTAACAATGTAGACAATAAAGAGCCCATGGACGCTATATACTTGGATTTTGCAAAAGCGTTTGATTCCATCTCTCACAGTAAACTGGTTCTCAAATTGTCAAAATACGGTATTCAAGGTTACATACTTAAATGGATTAAAAACTTTCTTAGTAATAGGACTCAGAGAGTTAGAATCGCTAAAAATTTTTCAAATGAGACCTGTGTTTTTAGTGGTGTACCACAGGGCAGCGTCCTGGGTCCAATCTTATTTCTGTTCTACATAAATGACATTACATCTTTACTAACTGATCATTATTCAAACATGCTTATTTTTGCAGATGATATTAAGATTTATGCAAAGTCTGAGCACTTTTTCCATCTTCAAAAATTGCTAAATCGAATTTCTGAATGGTCAGATTTTTGGCAGCTTTCTTTATCCTTACCAAAATGTCAGGTCCTTCATTTTGGTCATAATAATTCTCGAATGGTTTACACAATAAATAATAGCCTCGTCTCAACCTCAAAATCCCCTGTAAAAGATTTAGGCATATTAATTGATGAAAAACTTAATTTTACTGCTCACATAAGCAAACTTGTGAAGCAGGCCTTTCATCGCATGTCACTAATTTTTCGCTGTTTCAAAAGTAAAGATTTGACACTTCTCACAATGGCCTATAAAACTTATGTACGGCCTCTTTTAGAATATTCTACCTCTGTTTGGTCACCACATACAAAGCAAAATAATCGTAACATTGAAAAGGTTCAAAGATACTTTACTAAACGTGTCTTAGGGTGTTGTTATCCAAACATCATGTCTTATCAGGATCGACTTCAGGTATTGAATCTAGAATATCTAGAGAATAGAAGGTTATTGTACGATTTAACTATGGTATACAAAATGTTTCATTCTGCAGTTGATGTTAATGTAAATGACTTCTTCACATTATCAGACAACAACACTAGATCCACCAACACATTAAAATTAAAAGTCACTGCTCTAAAATCTAACTTGAAGAAATATTTTTTCAGTCACAGAATAATAAATGTTTGGAATATGCTCCCTGAATCAGTGGTAAACGCTTCCAGTAGTAAAATGTTTAGGCTAAAATTAGAAAATCTAAAAATGAAATATGGAGAATAAACCTTAGTCATAAGTAAGAGCACTGCCTTTATGACCTTGCACAGCAATGTTTCTTCTTGGTACGAGCTGTATTAGCATTATTGCTTTAATGTTTATTCTGTATTCTACATTTTCCGCGACTGTACATTTTTCTCTTCGTTAATGTTTCTGATGACGTATTTTCGCTGTTGCAATAAACTTTAAATTAACTTTTTATAAACTTTAAAAAAAATTATGTGGCAATGTGGCATGAATTTTTCTACTAATAGGTATGAGCAGAATTTTTTTGTTTTTTCTTGAAGCAGAGCAGAATTTATGAAGAAATTCCAATATTATGCATTTAAAAATTGCTCTGCCCAATTTTTCATTCTGTTATAATAATAATAATAATAATAGTTTATTGGCTGAATTAGGCATTGGTGTAGCTGGTTCACATATGTATTAAGATAGCCACGTTATAGGTACGTATACAGCAAGTAGTATCCGGTGAAAGCTGCCACCTAACTGGTTTGATTTGAGTCAAGTCGAAAACAAATAAGGCAGTCATCAGATTTTTCCAGTAGATTCATGTGACTGACCAAAATGTTGGAGCCAGCGTTTAAAATAAGCCTAAGTAATGGGATGCAACTCGCGTCGCTCGCTTCGCTCGCTCCGCTCGTCGCATCCCATTACTCAGGCTTATTTTAAACGCTGGCACCAACATTTGGTCAGTCCATGATACTAAGCCTAAGCCTAATCCAGCTGGTAAACCAGCAAAACATCACGAATACCTTGCAATCTTTATCGAAATTAACCAGCGTTTGTCGATTGGTTATGGTTCTGGACTTTAGAGCAAGGGGTCCACGTTTCGAATCCGACTGCCAGCAACTTTCTCTCGTTTCCTCAGATGCTATCGACCGCACACATACGCCCTTATAATATGACTATGTTAATACATATGTGAACCAGCTACACGAATGCCCTGAAATTACATGGACAAGACATGTTACAACAAATACCAATACAATAATGCAAAGAATTATTAAATGAGCAATTTTAGGAAAGGAATTGTCAATAAATGCAAAAAATAACGCGAAATAAGTGAGTTGGTATGTAAGTAAAGCCAAGGCGTACAGGCAGTGCACTTACATACGCCCCTTAAGAAATTCTAATAAATTAAGCTTTGAAACCAAAACCCTAAACTGTTTAAAATTTCTGCAGTCAACAATACATTGTGGCAATGTATTCCAAATTCTAGCCACCCTGTTTGCAAAATCGTTCTTTCTACAATCCAAATGAGATTTTCTAATATACAACTTTATGTCGTTATTTGACCTAGTGCCCCTGTTAGGTGCAGATTCGAAAAAATCTGAAACAGAAAGCAACTGTCCCTTAATTATCCTAAAAGCAAAAGTAAGGTCAAAATAGATACGCCGTGTTTCGAGTCTTTCAAGATCTAACAAATTCAATCGTTCGCTATAAGACAAATCCTGCTGTTGATGCCGCCAAAGTATTCGTTTTGTAAATTTACGTTGAACATTTTCAATTTGGTTGATGTCTTTTATCAGGTAAGGATTCCACACCACCGTGCTATACTCTAGTATCGGTCTTACATAAACTTTAAATGCTTTCACCATCAAATCAATATTTCTGGAAATAAAAGTTTTTTGTATCAAAGAAGCAACTCTGGAAGCTTTGGATGCAATATTCACACAATGAATGCTAGAGGACAGGTCATTACTAACAAAAACTCCTAAATCCTTGATAGAAGCTTCTGCATCAGCTAGATCTTTTAAGAAAAGGTTATAGATGTTTTTAGGGTTGCCATATCCCAAATACAAGGTTGCACATTTGTCATAACTTATTTGCAGTTGCCATTTTTCGGTCCACCCATGCAATGAATCAAGGTCTGCTTGCAAGGATCTGAATTCACGTGAAAAATTAAATATTTTTAAATCATCAGCAAACAGCATGATATTGCTATGCTTGATACTATCGACCAGGTCGTTAATGAAAACCAAAAATAATGTAGGCCCTAGCACACTACCCTGGGGAACACCACTAATTACCGGAATAGGGGCTGAAAGAAAACCATTTATTTTCACCTTTTGTGACCTACCCATCAAAAAAGCTTTAACCCAGTTGAGCAAAGTACCCGAGATACCTAAAGATTCTAATTTCAATATTAGTTTTGAATGAACAACAGAATCGAATGCCTTACAAAAATCAATATAAACCACGTCCATTGGAACATGATTGTCCAAAGTTTTTGTCCACAGGTTTCTGCACTTTAAAAGCTGAGATGTACAGGATTTGTTCTTCAGAAATCCAAATTGTTGCTGATTTATTAAATCACTCTTGTCAAAATAGTCCAGGATGGCATTATTGATTATTGATTCCATAACTTTACACAAAACACAACATAGAGATATCGGCCTATAGTTTTCAACTGAGTGTGGATTGCCTTTTTTAAAAATTGGAATTACTAAAGCTTCTAACCACAAACGTGGAAGCATACCAGAACGATATGATACCTCAAAAATAGTTGAAAGGGGTTCAACTAAAGCAACTCGAATTTGTTTCAAAAAATAAGCTGACAGCCCATCGGGACCAACTGAGTGAGTGGGCTTTATCTTATTTAAAACTGCAGCAACTGTGCTATGTTCAAATTTAACTATAGGCCGATAGTCTACCTCAATTGAATCGATATTTAATGGTAGAATGCCGTTATCAATAGTAAAAACTGAACCAAAAAATTCATTGAAAGCGTTAGCTTTTTCGGTTTCATTAGAAAAAACCTGACCATTTGATTCAAGATCAGGCACAGATTGTTTCAATTTTAACCTCGCGTTAACAAAATTGTAAAAATTTTTCAGTGATGAACCTTTTTTAACAGTTCATTTTCTTCACGACTGTAAAAATCCGCTATTGCATTCTCAACAGACTTACTAACCATTTTGTACTGATCTGACAATCCCGGATTTTTCTTCAAAAGTCGCCAAACCCTTCTCTTCTTGCCTTGTAAGTTCAAAATATACTTTGAAAATTTTTTACGCTTTTTTGATAGGGACAAACTCAGTGGAACGTGAGCTTTGATCGTTGCGTTTAAAATGCCTAAAAAATATCATAAAAATCATCAATATTAGTACAGGTTGTAAAAGTATCAGGCCAGCTAATAATAGATAGATCGTGCAAAATAGAAACATAATCAGCTTTTTTAAAATTAAAGTTTTTGATATGAGAATCTGTTTCGAATTTGTTTGGAATAAGAATATCAAAAGTTAGTGAATCATGATCGCTAGTAGAAAACGGTTCAACATTTTTTACATTAAATACGCATGACTTGTAGGAACAGAAAATCAAGTCTAATATATTATTACCTAAAGTGGGGAGACGTGTAAACTGATAGAGCCCAATCTCATTTACAAGGTCGAAAAACTGTGAAGAAATACTATTTTCAGGAAGAACAAACCTTTTATTCCACTTGATTTCGGGAAAATTAAAATCACCCAAGGCCACTATTATTCTAGAAGTATTACAAGACCACTTTAAATACTTCAATAACTGTTGATCTACATCATCGTTTTTTCTTGGAGATCTATAGCATAAGATAAACCTGTATTTAGACTCCAATATAGTCATATCGCAAGTAATTGTTTCTTGCAAAGAAAACTCATCAGGAACGTTTACATTTTTTATGGGTAAACTTTTTTTGAATATTATGGCGACACCTCCACCAGTCTTGTTTTTTCGATCATAGCGAATCAAACTGTATTCAAAGTTTAAAAGAAGCAAAGAATCTGCAATAAAATCAGTGAGCCAAGTTTCTGTAATAAAAATCAAGTCATAATTTGACTGGTTTAAAAGAAAATGGAGTTGGCCGAGTTTATTGCATAAACTTCTTGCGTTAAATAGAATACATTTCAACGTTTTGCAAACAGGATTGATTGTAACAGACTCTGATTTGTACTGAGAATGTCCAAAAAATCTGGATTTTTGTTGTTTTACAATCGGTTCCTTAATCAGCTTGTTGTTCCACAATTTTATAAGGGGCGCATGTCCCTACGTCGACGGGTTAATTAGCGAAAACACAATTTTACGGTCATTTTTACGAACAATGCATTTTTTATTGTAATCGATAAAGTGTTCAGAATTTGCGAAATTTTCAAAGTTTTCTCTTTTTTCACACAGCATGGATTGTGCTTGTGAATGACCAATTTTGTTGTTGAATTCTGTGTATTAGCTGAAGAAAGTTGTTGTTTACTTGTTTTGTTTTGTGTCTTGAAGCTGTTGAAGTATTCTCAGCTACTGTCTATAGCTCGAGCTAGAATTTTTATAAAAAAACCCATAAAAAACCTTAAAAAACCCAAAAAAACCCAAAAACCCAAAATTCGAAATTTTCAAATCTGGGTTTTTTTTCCATCCCTGCCCCCATTATGTTTTTAAAAAATTTTGGTCGTGCCCTCTCCGAAAAAAATCTTGAATACGGGCTTGGCTACATTGATCACAATTCGAGTATAATTTGACTTTGATCACTTGTCATACTTCAACTACAAAAAGATTATTAGATCATAGTGGTAGTGGTACCTACTGTTTTGAACTATCACATCTTATCTAGGTATCTAACATACTATTTGGCACCTTGTACTACGTTTCCTGATACTAACTTGTACACTTTATGGCCTACCGAAATTTTTCTAAGTTTTTTAACAATAGTGATAGGACGACGGTGCGACGGTTGAGACAAACAATCTGGTTCTAGCAAGTACTGGCGTAGCCAGGGGAAGGGGAAATTCCTCCCCCTTCAGGGAAAATTTTGACGCGTTCAAGAACTGAGCAATATGGTTGCATGATGCTGTTCTGCGACTTAAAAATCGAAAAATTCGGCGCTTCGCGCCGATTTCTTCTATCTTTTGGCAGTTTCTATCGTTTTATTGCGGGAAAAGTCAAAAAAATAACGCTTCGCGCGCATTATAAGCATTTTTTCCGTCAATAACGTAAAAAAATTTCAAGAAAATTAATTTTTTTCCATTGCTTAAATAGTGCAGGACAATGTGAAAAGCCCAAAAAAGCAAATTAGTTACCCGCCCATTTTTATGGGTTTTTTTAGATGAAAAAATGTTTTTAGATCCCCCTGGCAAAAATCCTGGCTACGCCTATGCTAGCAGGGATCGAATCTTCGACCTCTAGCACCAAAGATGGGCACATCATCCATTTAGCCACCAATTCGATACTTCAGCAAGTTGTCGAGTTGCTTATAAGCATTACACCTGCCGAAGCATCGAAATATTGTATTTAAGCGTCCAAGCAGGATAAAGGCTTATCCTTAGCCTAGATAACGAAATGAATGTTCAGGCTCTGGGCTTGCTTGAGAATTCAGATTGGTATCAGACATGGGCTAAGCCTAAGGCATAAATGGGGCAAAACTTGTTTTGCTCGCTTTGCTGCTCCGCAATTTTCGCCCCAATTATCTCAGGCTTGGCCCTTGCGCTGGCACCAATGTGAATGCACATAAATAAGCCTAAGCCTAGGACATTGGTAACAACAATCCAGTGAATATAGGTATAGGTTACCATTTCATGGTTATAAAATCCTAAGACAAATTCAAAGATCCGACCCGAAAAAGTTCCTACCGACCCCCTCTTTTCTCCAGATAGCCGCCCTGTCTCTCTTGAATACTTTCTCATGTTTACATAATGTTGATTATATTTTTAACCAATAGGGACAATGAATTATGGCTTGCTCGTTTCGTTCATGCTTTTGTACGCTGGGCATTCATTAATTTATGAGAGCTCTATTCCTAATGCACCAGCGGTCATTTTGATTAACCCAGCGCCATTAGAATCTATTTCACACTTATTAGCGCGAAAGAATAGATTTTTCGCATTTATTTTTTCACCTGATGACTACTTCAATAAATCTGGTGAGTGTCCTAAGGTTATGCATCAAGTGTTTTTAACATAAATGATAGACGCATGTAGAATGTTTTGCAATCTGGGAGCTAATTTGACTTGCGTGTGAACGAGTCGACTGAATTTTTTATTTCTGGGGTTTTTCATTCTTCTCTAGTTCCTACATATCCGCACATTGCTCATACGTATATGCAACCTGTCACATGAAAAAAATTCATGTATACAACTTGCAGTGGCGGATATAGAATATTTGTAAGGGGGCAATACCCCAAGTTTTCCGAAAACAGTCAAAAATAGTTCACGTGCGAAATAGCGTTTTTTCGGCCTTTTTATGTCGTCTACTTTTGTTTGAAATCTTTTTTGATGCAACGTTTTTTCCGGAGACTTTTGAAATTTTCGACGGTTTTGTATGAAAAAATTATTAAATTTCTTTGACTTTAGCGAAAAATATTTTCAAAGTTATGCTTGAAAGTAGATTAAATCTACGCTAAAATAGCTATTTATGCTCTTGAAAGTTGCTTCTAGGTCGTCAAGGAAGATAATAAATGTCATTAATGGTATTATCTTACGTGAAGCACTGGAAAAATTTGAGAAATTATAATCACTGACGGCCAAAAATTGCAAATTACATATCCATCCATAATCTCCAACTATTTTGGGCTAATATGGAGAGGGGGTTAAAAATTTCAGACTCTTAATAATCTTTCTCAACTTGATAAATCAACACTAATCTTTCGTTTGTAATATTATCTTATGTGCTCTATGACTTAGCTTTGATAGTTCAAGAAGAAAGATCGAGATAAGGTTCGGCGAATGTTTTTTTCTGATTCTAAAGACACTGGACAGTATTCTTAAATGTGTTGCGAATTTGTGTCATTCGCGTGTGTGGTTGCGCGCGCGTGTGTATGTGTTTAAGTATTGTACATATGCATTTAGCCGTCCATTTTTATGGGGCGCAGGGCCACACCGTCTCCCAAAAGCGGAAGGAGTTATTCTTCAAAAAGGTTACACGTAGGGCAAATTAATAATTTAAGTGCGTAATAGCATTGTGCTACTGCAGGCTTCTGATTTACTTTTGAACTGCTTTTTTAGCAAAACTTCAACATAATTTTTAAGACTAAGTAAAGTTTCGATAATGTTAAAGTGCAAGGTGTATGCAAGATATTGAGTAATCAGCCAAATAACTGATTCAAACGTTAGATTTTTTGTAGTTTATATTGTAAAGCAAAGCTTATTGAAATGAGGTGAAAAGATTTCCAGACAAGAAAATATTTATTGTCCAGAAGTAATACACGAAATTAGGTTAAAAAATTAAAATTTTGAAAATTCAAAAAAAAATTTAAAAATTAAAAAATTAAAATTTTTCGTTTTCATAGATTGCCGGGAAAACTAACAAATTTGATTATGTTTATCTGCACACCATCCTTGAATTATCTCTTTCTGGAATGAGATACCCGAAATTTTGACAAGATATTGAAATAGTGTCTGCCTACATTGAAAGTTTAGTGCTATTTGCTCAATGTACCTGGTAACAACAGTTGGCATCGGTGTTTTCTGGCACAAGACCCATTTGAGCTTTTAAGTTTTTGTGAAAAAATTTTCCTACATCTAGTACGATTAGTTACTTCCTGAAAACCGTTGTATTTTTACAAAGGCGGCCCGGAGTCTCTAAACGTGCTCAGCACGAAAATATACTAGTTACTAGTATAATCGACGTCTGAACTCTTGAGATGAAAGTAAAACTACATTTTTTGGTCTGTTGTACGCATAGGTGCACAAGGTCAGGGTCGGCAGGGGAGGTAAAATCTCAGAATTCCAAAACAGTAAATTTAAAGTTCTTAAATTTTTTTGTTGTCAAACGTCCAAAATGGTCAAAATATCCTATACAACATCTTTTCATGGTGATTTCGCTTCTTAAAAGCATTTTTAGTCCATTTTAACTGCATTATACCACTTTTAACACTGAAAAATACAGAAATTTATCAATTTTTGGCGATTTTTGGGTAAACGCCGGAAAAATTTTGACTTTTTTACTGCTTTTTAACTCAAAAATGATGCAAAAAGGTTCCGTCTGCTCAAAATCGCCGAATAGTATTTGTACGGCTGATCCTTCAGCGGGGAGTAATACCCCCTGAACCCCACCCCTATGTGCACGTATGGTTGTACTTTTTATTACATTTTCTAAGAGTTTTGGGAAAATACAACATAAGTTTTCATTAACGCATTGCGCTGCGAAATTTCGACCCAAAATTCTTTTGTTCTAAATCACAATTATCAGATAGTTCACAAGGTCTTGTGAAATAGATTGTGCGCTAATTAATAATGCTAACTTTATTTCGAGATCGCCGGTACTTGACTGAACGGAACTATTTTTAGTGCCAACTTCCTTTTCGGTTTCTTCGGAAAACGGTCCTAATCTACCCGATTGGTTGGACCTTGAGCAGTCTCCTAACGGCTTTCAGGCGTTCGTTTACGGTACGCCGGTGAAAGATAACATCACATACGTGTTATCGGTGAGTTTTATTAGTAGTATCCAGACATGCACAGCATGGAAATTTCGGTGAGTGAAACCAAAATATTTTTCTAAAATGCCTTTTTGGGCTAAAAAAGCTTGATACGCATCAAGACCATCATTTTCGGTTATTCTGATCTGACAATGCTCGATCTTCCCATCCCATAATGTAAAAAAATCGAAAAAAGCAGAAAAATTCGATAAAATTGAACAAATGAAAGTCAAAAAATGAGTTCCCGCGAAGCGCCGAAAATTTGATACTTTTGAGCAAACGGGTGGCTGAAAACGCTTAAAACACTATTTTTTCTACGCATTTTCTTAAAAATCTCGAATCCTGCGGTAAGGGTGATAAAACTTCGTGGTGAGGCCCCACGACATTTACTTTCTTTAATGACTGTCTAAGGTCCTTAGTTATGTGCTAGAAATTAATTCTTTGTTCTCAGGGAAGATTTTATGTCTTCGACTTTGATTTTCTTTGTAAAACATTAAACAATTTTTTCTCATTTTTTAGCCAAATTTTAACAAATTTTGCGCTTATATTTAGTAGCATTGTTTTTCACTCTAAGCGTAAATATGAAAAAGGGAGCTGAGCTGGCCGCAGTCATTTTGATTATTGATCGCGCTTTTGATCTGAATTTCCCAAGTTTTCTAGCGTTTTGCGCTGGGTTTTTGCACTAAATATTATTTAACAAAATGTTGAAAGTGTGGGCGACTTTTTAATGGAAAATTTTTAGAAGTCGGTTAGGACAACAAAAACGGTATTTGGCCGTGATAACCCTTTTTGGAACTATGTATTTACATATATCTTTGAAAAAGATTATGAATGCACCTTGATCATTTCCCCAAACAAATGAGCACTACACGCAGGAGAGGTGGAAAAGTGGACGCTATTACTCGTTCTTCGATAATTTGGCAGCTAAGCATTAACAGATAGTCACTTATGTAGCCCTAGTTCTTGATTCTATTTATGGAAGAACGATTACGAGCTTTCAGCCTACGCACACGCCTTCTGAATAATGTATATCGATATTTCGTAGGTCGTTGCTAAGAACAAGCTAACTTATGAGATCGTTCGGAAGAAAATTCGCATAAACGTTAGACCAGATAGTAAGACAGCGTGATAATTGATTGCAGCCATGCATGTAACACTTGAAAATTTTGGACGTGGAGGTAGTCGGTCGTTTTAAAGGAAAGCCGATCTTGTAATTTAACCTGGAAATAGAAAAAACGCAATATGCTCTAAAAAGCAAATCTTTGTCCAAAATTTGGGGGAGGCATAGAAAGTTATAATCTTGAGAGGGTAATTAACTTTCTTCCGGGCCACTCCTTACACCCCTGTTGCATAAATGATTGCGCTGAGTGTGGACTAACCCACTTTTTCCGTGCTTTTTATTCACCTTTTACACGCTCATTTCTACAAGACAATCGGTTAATCGCTTTTAACGCGATTTTTTCGCACTGTTTGTTATCTAAAGTTCACAGAGTGGCTGATCTGTGTGCACAGCCTATGAGTTTTACTGAGGTAAAGTTGTTGACGTAAAAATTAAGCATCAATAGTGGGAAAACTATTTGCTTTCTCAGCTTACACATGACAGTTTTGCCAAAAAATTGATATTTAGCGATGTTTAGCTTTCATTGTGCCTTATTTCCCCCAGAAAATTGTCCATTTATTGTTTTTAAGGGAAATGCGTTATTGAAAATTTATAGTTAAAAAATTTCGGACCCCATGCGCATTCTTTACTATGACTGCTATTTTTACAAGCTTAGGTGCATAGGGAAAGCATTTGGATTAACAGGTGCGTTAGATGAGAGTATATATTCATTCATTAGATATCTAGTTGTGAATAAAGTGATTTTGAGAAAAAACTAAGTATAAGTTGAATTTAAGGATTTATGCCTGTAAATTATCTCAAACAAAGTTTGGCGGCTTTCTGGGCAGATGTTTTTCTTCTGCAGTGCATTTATTCTTAGATTTTCATTATAAAGCAGCTAAAATTAGAGCGTAAAATATCCTTGAAATTGTATGTCATATTTCTTATTGAAAAAATTAGAGTGCTGCTATAACAATATAAGCAGTAGAATATGAACATTCTTTGCTGCTATTATTTTTCGCTCTTTATTACCAAGCATGCATTCCCCTCTATGATTGTGATTCGTGAATCTTTATGAACGTGGTATTTTAAAACTTTCAGCTCAACGATAGCTTTTATGCAAAGGAAGGCAGATATGATTTAATTTAAAAAAACATAAATATGGCTGATTTACTTTATAAAAGGACTTTATATTTTTGAACTAAAAACGATGTGTATCGCATATATGAGCATGGGGGTGAGGGAGGTATTACCCCCTGAGCTTTGAAAAGCTGATAGGTACACAGCGATTTTGGCCGGAAAAACATTAATTTATAGCCTTTTTTGGGCTCAGGAAATCAGCTATACAGCCTTTTTGGGCTCAGAAAACTAGCTATATAGTCTTTTTTAAGCTCAGAAATGCTATTAAGTTGTCTTTTCTGAGTTTCAAAAGGATATGTAGCTATTTCCTCGACTCCAAAAAGGGATTAATAGCTAATTTCAGTCCAAAAAGGCTATATACTCGTAGCTATGTTTGTGAATCCAGAAAGGCTATACAGCTAGTTTTCTGAGACCAAATAGGCTATATAGCTGATTTTCTGACCCCAAAAGGACTATAGAGCCGCTTTTATGAAGCACATAGCTATGTAGCAATTTTTGGTTTTCACCCCCCCCTGAAAGTTTGACCTTGCGCACCTATGGTGTGTTGGTTTTCTTAATGTTGTCAGTTGTTTCTGCTTATTATTTCAACTCAAGTAATAAGCTTTCGCTTACTATTTAATGTTGAGCTTACTTATATCAATCAATCAAGGTAACAAGTTTGCACCTATTAACAATACTAAAATTTTTAGGCCTTGAGGCCAGAGCCAGGCCCCGGTACAGCTCTAGCGCAAAGTTCTACAAATAAGTACACATGTTTTTGCAATATTTATTTTGATAATTAATACTAGTAATTATTTATTATTGATATTAAGAACTAATTTTAGTATACAAATACTGAAGGAAGAGATTATTATAAATTATAAATATTAATAAGTTGTAAATTAATAATTATTATAATAAATAATATGAAGACTGCACGTTTTCCGTGCGCTTAGATTCGTTTTCATGACGATTTTATAATTTGATTTTTTGCCATTTATAAGGTCGTATATCAACGGCGACTCAAGCAGCTCAACTGTGGATAAATTATTATTGTTAATATTGTTAATATAAAAACGCATATTTTTATGTGCGTTTAGATTTATTTTCTTAGAGATTTTTTAATTTAATTTTTTATTTATTAGGTCGCATATCAACGACGACCCAAGTAGCTGAACTGTGGATTCAGAACGTTGATTTATGGCAGTTAGTACTCGACGCCCATCTCATGTCTGAGCTGCGTCTTGCGACTGCTCGAAGCTTTAACAAAGGCAGGGGTGTAAGACCGTTTTTCATGCGAATGGAACCAGGCGGCGCAGACCCTTCTCAGGTAGTATTTTTCACTAGAAATTTATTCACCTAAATTGGGAATTTTTTTGTGAAATTTTTTTTGTTTGAAGTTTCATGTGAGCATGTCTTTATTATCACTTTATGCAAATAAAAGGTTCTTATTGCAAACAATTTTCGTGTCCTTCAAAATGCTAATTTTTTAGTCGAAGAAATCAATAGGTATCTTAAAATTTTAACCAGTTATGTATGTAATCAGGGCCGTAATTAAGGGGGGTGGGGTCGGCCGCCCCCTCCTTGGCCGAAAAAATTTTCGAAAGGCAAGACAATATACGGAAAGATAGAAAAATCGACTGTCATTGACGTAAAATTTTCGAATTTTCTGGCGCTAGGTATTTTCCATCATTTTGGCCGAAGCGCGACCAAGAAATGTCATTTTTTATGTGAAAAAATTGTTTCTCAAAAAACTTCGAATCGTGTTAGCTAAATGAATAGAGCATGTCAAAAAACGTCAAAATGCGGTTTTCGCGAGCTATCCTGACAAATTTTCTGAGATACAGACCAATCTATGTTGGGTCCGCCCCTCCCCTTGGCCGGATCCTGAATACGGAGCTCAAATTAACTTGATAAAAACCTATCTCTCTGATTACAATTTCACCTAGAATTTCAGCTACTAATCGGCTAAAATATTTAAATCACTGAATAAATTCATTGGAATTAAATGAATTTGTTATGTGAATAAAGTGGTACAACTTACGCTTGGAACTATGTACGTACATATTATTGTTAGGAAGAAGGTCTGCATTTATACATAAGTGCGTATGTGACATAGATGGGCAAGGTAGAGTTGCCCAGAGGGGGAGTGTGAAATCTAAAATCGTCATATAGCAAATTGTGATAATTTGTTCTTGTACAAAATCTCTTTGTACATGTGTAAAGACGGTTCCAAAAGTCAATGCACACTCTGCACATGTATATTTTATGGACTATGGTATGGTACTGTGGCACCATACGCGCGGCAAACCGGGTTTCTTGACTCTTAATAATATTTCGTCAATTTATGCGATTAAAAATACAACAATTTATCAATCTGGCGCGAAGCGCCGGAAAATTTTGGTACTTTTACCATTTTCAGCTGGAATTTTCGATCTTAACAATTATCTCTAAAATTGTACTGCCGCACCTTTCGTTTTCTCAAAATCGCCCGGCAGTACGTGATTTTCCAATCCTAAGGTAGAGGTAATACTCTCCCCACCCCTCCCTAAGCCCATATGTGATATGAGCACAGAAATATTTCGCTTCAAAAATTTTTCACAGACGGTGAACAGGAATAAAATTTTGCACGATGAAGCTTCACTTTTGTATACAATCTGGTCGTTTCTACAATTTATACCGCTTTCACGGTCGATTAACATACATCGACCCAGCAATTGCCTTAGTAAAAAATCGAAAAAATCCAGACAGAATATGTATTTGATTTGCTTTACAGCATAGTATATTCACATTATATTTTCGAGGATGGTGGTGATAGTCAGGGCGTTATACTTTACGTCGGTACACAAAGACCAGAAGGTTTTCCAACCGGTGTCGTATTTTTGTCGAAAGGAATTTTGAGACATCCTGTGGAATGCAAGCGGAATGACATTGTTCCCTTGGACGTGCCTTTTAGGCCGAAATTCAAAGTAATTTGTGCACAGTCGTGTGCTCACACCAGTCTCTCCCTTTAGATTTTGCCAAATAAGTGTTGCGGTACCTATTTATTTAAGGTGATGATCAATCACACTCAGAACGGCCTTAGAGCGTTCAATATTTTGCCGATGCAAGACAAAGTAATGTAATTTAGCACCTCATACCAGGAAAAATTCAAGCTTTTTAGGAAAGACGCTTATTTATTTCCATTAAAAGTTGTACGGAAAATCGAAGGTCTTTATTTCAATCACCAAAGTCATTCGGCACTTTGTGTCCTGAATCGAGATGATTGCATTGAGTAGTATGCACTTTCCGGAGCGATTAGAAGAAATTGATTTTCTCGGCTTGATTTTGTGCTTTTATATTTATATTATCAATAAACAATTTAATGTCTGCAAATTTATAACCTAGTTATTTCTACGACACGTATGACACGCCGTCGTTCTTTCATGACACTCCTGATCAGACATGCATAGCATGGGAATTCTGGGAGAGTGAAATTTGAAAGTGTCTTTTTTGGGCTTAAAAATAGTAAAACATCATTTTCGGCGTTTCTGACGATGCTCTATCGTTCTAGAGCATAAAAACTAAAAAAAATTTCGAAAAAATATGAAAGTCAAATAAATTGAACAAATTATACTTAAAACATTAGTATATGGCGCGAAGCCCCCAAAATTTGATACTTTTAAGCAAATGGAGAGAAAAAAGCTCAAAAAAGCAAGTTTTCTGCAAATTTTCAGGAAATTATTGGAAACTTTTGAAAAATCGCGAATTCAAGGGAGATGAAAAATTTCTGGGTTGTGAAAATTTTTTCGGGGGAGGGGGGTTTGAAACTCCCTTCCCCAAACCTCCCCCAGATCATTTATGCTCCTGATCAAGCCTATATAAGTACAGAATTCCTATTCGGGGGGACGAGGTGGGTGAAAAAGTTTTGAAGTCACATATATTGAGAACTATTAGACGGAAGGTAAAAATAATGAATTTTTAGCGTTTCTTAACGAGCTCTACATAGCGATATTTAAAAAATTAAATAATTTTTGCTTTGTGCATACAAAAAGTCTATCAGTCTAAATGTCTACACCTTAGCAAGAAACAATGCTCCGATGGAGCAAAAAAGGTGAATATATTTGAATTTCTTCGTTGTTATACGACATCGAGTCAATGCCCAATAACTAAAAATTATTATTGCCTATTGATAAAATTTTAGCATATGTTAGTGATCAAATAATCAGAATAATCAACATCTGAACTACACGTTTGGAGCTATGTAAACGGTTTCTTCGAAATTTAATAGGAAGCACCAGAGGCTCCGAATTTTTTGATGAAAAATGCGTAAAAAATACGAAATTGCTATGCTTTGTTAAAAAAGACTGTAATCTGTTTTTACCTAGTGCATGAATCCGCTCAAAAACTAATTTTTTATTACTGTAACACTCGATTTTTCTCTTGCTTGATGGAGCAGGAAGCAAATTTTTTATGTCACCGTTCGAGCCATGAAGATATCGGGTGTTACTTATACATGGGCATGGAGGATGAGGGAGGGGTATTACTCCCCCTGAGCTTCAAAAACTGATAGCTTTATAGCCATTTTGGTCAAAAACATTGCTATATAGCCTTTTTTGGAGTGAGAAAACTAGCTTTATAACCTTTTATGGATTCGCAAACATACCATGTAAGTTCAGAAATACTTCATTCTTATAAATGTTTTTCCGTGTCTCAAAAGGGTTATTCAGCTATTTTTCCGACTTCAGAAGGGTTTAAATAGCTAATTTTGATCCAAAAAAGTTATATAACTAAGCTATGTTTGTGAAGTCAAAAGACTATATATTTGTCCGGTGGCGGATCTAGGATTTCCCTAAGGGGGGGCGGTATCCCAACTTTTCCAAAAGCAGTCAGAAATAGGTCCAAAAATATGCCCTTAATGCGCGAAATGGCGTTTTTTGTTTTATATTGTTTACTTTTACATAAAATCACTTTTGACGGAATATTTTATCTAAAAATTTTAAAATTTTAGACAATTTTGTGTGAAAAAATCATTAAATTTCTTTGACTTTAACAAAAATCTGGCGCGAAGCGCCGGAAAATTTTTGAGATATTGACGTCTAGAAGCATGATTTACTGCTTGATTTCCTGCATTTATAGCATTTGATGCGAGACATCGAAATTTTTGATTGAAAATAGAGGAAAACTATGCAAAAATAGCTGTTTCTGCTGTTAAAATTGTTTTGAAACCTACATGGAGAGAAAATGGCTTCCAGATAGTGTTTTTTGTACAAGGTACGTTTGTACATGTACAAAGATGGTTCCTAAAAGTCTTTGTACATTTTGTACACTTACATTTTTGGGTACTATGATATAGTACGGTAGCGACTTTAATGTGGTAAAATCAGAGTTATTCGACCTTTGGTAGTGTATTAGCTAATTCATGGTTTTATGAGGGCAAAATCATTAAGAATCGTCTTAAAACGGCGCGAAACGCCGAAAAATTTGATATTTTTCCTTCCGAAATGCGATTTCTGCTATTATAAAGATATGTAGAACACACAATTACTCATTTCGGCAGAGCACCGAAAATTTTTGCGAATTTCAGACCTTTTTTTGCAGTTTTTGTCTTCCCAAAAATCTTTGTACATGTACAAAGACGGTCCCGAAAAGTCTTTGTACATCGGGAAAAATCTTTGCCGAATACAAAAAAAACCATGCTTCCAGGTCGCCAAGAAAGTAAATAAATGTCATTAATAGGTATCCTCCGGCGCATAGCGCCGGAAAAATTTGAGAAATTATGGTCACTGACGGCCCAAAAATCATTGCGAATTGCATATCCATTCTATATCTCGCCAAATATTTTTGGCCAATGAGGGGAGGGCGACCGCCCTCCCTCCCCTCCTTAAATTCGCCCCTATATTTGCCGTAAATGCTAAAAAACGATGCTTAATGCGATACCATCGTTTTTCACAAAGCTTTTAATTGATTTTCACCCTCTCTGGAAGTTTGACCTTGCGCACCCATGGTGTTACAGTAATAAGGAACTGACTTTGCCGAGCGAATTCATGCGCTAGGTTAAGAAATAGACTATGTCTAAATACAGATTGACTGGTGCAAATTTCGCCTGTCTAACTTGACTCGACCTGGTGACGTAGTAGACCCATCGAAGTCACTGGACAACGCAAAGCGCACTTTCGATCAACAGTTGGACGAGAGAACGCCGAAAAAAATTTTCGTGTCGCCTAAGCTGTGGCGCATTTACACGGCCAACGACGCGCATTTGGCTACGTCGGATGTCAAACCGTTCATCTCCGTCAGTGGATCGGAAAGCGGAATGGTCAAATCCCGAAAACGGGATTATTTTTGGGATTGGGTGATGGTGGCGGCTGTCCCTCTAGCCGTCCTCATCATATTGCTTCTCTTACTAAGCGCCATCTTTTTTGGTTGTCGGGAGGGCCAACATTGGCGCGACTATAAAACGCCGCAGTAAGTTTTGATGACTAAAACAAAATATTGTATTTTTAATTATTTTTTAAGTGTTACCTCGTTTATTATTTACCCAAAAAAAGGAAAGGATAACATGCATAATAAGTTTTAGCCTTGCATACGCATAACTGGAACGGCTCGCAATTTCGGGAGGCGTTGCCCGGTCATTTGCAGGGGAGATGTAAAAGACCTCCATTTTTTGCTAAAAATGGACAGAAACGCAAGTCTTCGTAAAAAATAGGTGATAATGTTGAATTTTCTGATTTTAAGGGGACGGCTGATGGTTGGGGAGCAGGCACGTAGCTGGCCGTCCTATTTTGGGGGACCAACACAAATTTTGGGGGACTAAGCCCAAAAAGGCCAAAAACAGCACAAAATAACGTTTAAAAAGTCCAATTTTTCTGAATTTTGGGGAGTGGGGTCCGGACCCCACCCCCTATTCATTCCCAGAGATAGTGCCTGGTGAGGAGATCTTCCATCTCTCTCTCTCTTACATATCTGTGCATACGTCTCTATTCTTCAGAGCTTTACTTTTTCAATTTATTTGGCAGGTTAATATTTTTATGTAACGCATGCGTTTTGTTTATAGATCGATGATTAATAGTTATGGCACTGAGCTGTTGAGATTAAGTTCCTAGGTACCTATTCCATCTGTTCGTTGAAGGCCAATACGAAAATTTATTGCAACAAACAGAATTTTCTAAATAAATAAAAAATGTCATTTTATGTATTTTTTTCATGAATTCAAGAGCCAGCGAAAAGTCTTCTGAGCTGCGTTTTTGGTTTTAAATATTATGAAAAGGATTTTATAATTCGTCGGGGGATATTGTCTGAATACAATATTCTAGTAGTTCAAAAAGTAATTTTTTTCAAATTTATCTAGGTACATACATACTACATAATGTTCTGTAACTAACTTACTCTTAATTTGCTTTCTTATACCACCCTGTTGCAAATTTTTGGCTAACAAAACGATAGCGGGAACTTATAAGAGTTCAGATAGGTTTTGTCCCTATGCTTTATGAGCTCATTCAATTCATCCACCTTTGCTTTCTCTAAAATTAATACGCTTTGTCTCGTTAGCTAAGCTAGTACTGCTGATAGTTTACTATTGTGCTACAGTGGTATAAAATTAATATCGCACAATCATACTTGTAATAAAGGGGATAGGAAATCCTCACACCCAAAGTTCTTTGTCCCCCCATCCCCCAAAGCCAGAAAATTTCCGACTCCCCATTTTTGGAAGAAAAAATTGATTTTTTGGCCGTTTTAACCCCCCCCAGAATTTGCCTGTTGCTGTGTTTGGTTTAGATACCTTTATATTACAGTTATGGACCGTAAAATGGGTCGGGTGCACCAATGGGTATGAAGGCTTTTAGTCACTGTTTCCCCGAGAATTCGGTGGACCCCCCAGAATCCAGCAGACCCTCTTGAATTGAATTTTGGTATGTTTTTTGCGCTTTTTTAAATTTGCCCCATCTAGACTCCTCGGAATTCGATCGCTGTCAATAACGAGTCGGATTATTATCTTATTTGTACATGTTAAACAAACTTAGTTTTTATCAGTTTTTGATTGTTTCACTTCTAAATTTGAAACAAAACGGAGCGTTCCTCATAAATTGCACCAAAAATGTACACGAATGGAAGAATCGTGCGGAAAGTTGTCAATTACGCCTTTTGACGCAGAAGCAACTGAGCGAATATATTAACTTGCGACGTACGCAGTTCAATTTGCGAGCGTTGACTTTTCGCCGTCAATCGATGGATTCGCGTCGTGATGTCGACAGCGGCGTCGCGTCGCCTTTGACGCCGTTCGGCAAACAGACGGTCGGCGACATGGCGCATCGCCGCAATTTGGCCGCCGCTTCGTCCATTTCGCCAACTTCGCGCTTTTGCGACGTCGACGATTTCGACGATTTTGTCGTCGACGACCGACGGAGTCGTCAACCTTGATCACACGTAGCAGTGTAGGACGGGGGGTTAGTGGGTGTAACACATGAGCGCGGGATATCTGGGCCCTATTGCGCAAGATTAGGATTGTAGGAGTTGAATTACTCATAGTCTAGTAGTCTCTAAATCTGGTTGCACAAGTTACTCCTAAAGTAAGAGTAATTTTTGAACAAAACGCAGGAGTAAACCCTCCTTGTACTCTTAGTAGGAGTTAACATTGTAGGAGTGTAGGAGCAAAGGGAATCGGACTTTATCCGGAATAGTAAGAAGTCATCAATACGAGAAAGAAGCAAAAACAAAAAAAAGAAAACGAGGCGAAAAATAAATAAGTAAATAAATAAATAGATAAATAAAAAGGCAAATACTAAAAAAAGAAAAGAAAAAAGGAAAAAAACAACAACAAAAAAAGAAAAAAGAGAAGAAAGAAAGACAGATATAGAGGTGCATCATGCTGTTATTAAGAAAGAAACAAAAAGGACGCGTGAAATAGCACAAGTGTACCTAAAAAATTATATTATGAGAGATTACACGTTTTATGAGTCGCAAAAGTCAAATTTTGTATTCAATCTCTTCGCTGATAGCCGGTCTTTAATCATTATCGTGTTGCGTGAGGAAAAGATCGTCTTTTTAAAATTAACTCGCGAGAAGAAAGAGGTGTTACTCGGGAAATTCACTCTAAATCTCACACGCGATTCTAAGCGAGATGCTTGGACTTAAATTCGAGAATACTGCAAAGCAACTGGATTCGATCCTCTTCCCGAAGGAAAAGATTGGCAATATCTTCGGAACAAAGTATATGGCAACATAAAAAACAAGGCGAAAGAAAAAATAGACAAACGAAATAAAACTGGTGCTGATAGCTCTAATACGGAGCTCAATGAGATTGATTTGCTTAAGCATAAGTAGAATTTGCTGATCCGGTGATAGAGCACAATTCTGATTCGTCTTTGATTCCAAAAAAGCACCAGTAGTACATCACATTTGTTTAACAACGGTCCGATTAAGCCGGAAGCATTCTTTGAAATTATCAATTTCAAAATTTATCCTCGGTTTGTACAATGGAGCTATCTATCCATCTAGCTATTTATCCTCGCTGGAGCTATCCATTAGAACGCTTAACTCGATAAATGCGAGAAAATGATAATGAAAGTTTACTCCTCAGCATTTAGGAGCAAACAAACACTTCTAGATTTTGTTTGCGCTTCAAGGTGTAAAATTACTTCTACAAATAACACTCCTAACTACTGTGCAACAGAAAGAAAATTTACTCCTAGAATTACTCCTGCACAAACCTCATTTGCTCCTAAATTTACTCCTACGCTCCTAATTTAGGAGTCTCCTTACCCCTAGACTGTGCAATAGGAATTCCTAAGAACTCCTGTTGCACAGTCTAGGATTGAGGAGACTCCTAAAGTTGGAGTGTATGAGTACATTTAGGAGTAAAAGGGTTTGATGTAGGAGTAATTATAGGAGCAAATTTTTCTCCTGTTGCACAGTAGTTTAGGAGTGTTATTTGGGAGTGTTTTACTCCTAGAAGTGCACACAAAATCGAGGAGTGTTTGTTTGATCCTGAACACTTAGGAGTGAACTTCCATTGTTCTCTTTTCCAATCTTATTGAGTTAATCGTTCTATGGGCGGTATTCTTTTCCCGTATTATGATAATGAATTAGCGATCTGCTACATATTAGCGACGAGATTGAATAAAAAAATCTTTGAACTATAAAAAGTTCGAATACCTGTACTCCTACACTCCTAAACTTTAACACGCTTACACTACTAAAATTTTAACTCGTACTAGGAGTAAATGGAGGGTTTACTCCTAAGTTTTGCTCAAAAATTACTCCTACTTCAGGAGTCAGTTGTGCAACCTGATTTTTGTGCAACCTGATTTAGGAGACTCCTAGGGTAGGAGTAATTTTACTCAATCTTGTGCAATAGGACCCTTGACCCCGTTCCCAGAATCTGAAGGACGCCCATTTGATCGATAGACATTCAGAATGAAATTTTTGGTTCTGTTTCTGGCAATTTGTCCTATAAGACTCCCAGAATTTTGTTGCTACCCACGTGTGCTTGGGGTCTAGATTTCTTCTCCTCGATAATCTAGTTGATTTTTTCCCCAAGAATCCAGCAGACCCCAGATTTGATTTTTCAGCATGTTTTTAGAATTTTTGTCAGTTTACTCCACACAGACCCCCCTTCAAAAATTAGGCTGCTGCCTATGTATGGCCCTGATACGATTTGTCCATAACATTATTTTTTGCGTGTCTTGATAATTTTTTTCGAACGCGAACCTCTTCGAATCTCGTCAGTTATCCGTTATGTGGTGCTTCGTAGTTTCCTGTTCTTTTGTCCTGTTGTTTATGACAAATGTAAACCCTTCCGAAAGTTAATATTGCGAACGCGTTGATAATTAATTGATTTGAAGGATGCATGAGTTTTTTCGTCGTATTTTATTCGAATCGTTTCTTTTTAATCGTCATTCCTTTTCGAAATAAAAGACTCTTGATTGCTGCTTTTTACTTTTGTTGCATCATCGCATTTCGCATTACTTCGGCCAAAAAAATCGATTTTTTACAAAAATGGGGGTCAAAAATTTTCTGGATTTTGGGGAGGATGGAGATGGACGTCCGACTTTGAGTGGGGACCCCCTTGTTACATGCATGGTCTCGACCCCCAGAATGAGAAAAATGGGAATTTTTTGAATAAAATGAGGCAAAATGAAGTCTTAACACCGATGAAAACGACAAGTTGTTTAAAAAGTGTTTGAAATAGATCAGAAACTGACATACTGTGCATTCATGCCCACAACTGATACCCAGAACCGGATCATAGAGACTCGTTTCGTTATGCTGTAGTTATAGTAAAAAGGCCGCGAAAATTCGTCTTTACTTCAATTTTCACCTTAAATAAGCTTTTCCGTGAAACTACTATATAGGCTCTAAAATGCATAATTGCATTCACAATTGTGTACCCTCGGCTTGAAGTTCCAAGAACCACTGGGGGGAATCGTAAGTGTGTGTGGGGGGAAGGTGAGTTGCTTGGAGGCGAGTTGTAGTTGGGGGCGAGTTATCCGTATCTCCTCAAAACTACATGGACATAGTAAGTTTTTTGTCCAATTAGTCCGGTTCAGAAATAAAAATTGGCGATATCTTCGATTTTCTGATCGATAAAGTCGCCGATATCGCCGCATTGAAATGCCTCTGCTCGTCACTTCTTTGAAGAAAAATATAGCAGTAAAATTTTGAAACAATGAAAGTTCAGGTCAAAGATACATATGTACGAGTAGCTTACGCGAAAGTGATTTCAAGTTGAGAAAAGGAACTAATATTGCGTGCAAAAACTGCTAGACACTAGGGGTCTGTTGCACTCTAGAACTCCAAAGAACTACGCAGACCCTCAGAATTTAATCGTAAAAATGTCCTTTTTCGCGATTTTCGGATGCCAAACATCTAATGAGAAACACGGAAAATTGATCTTATATACCCCTATCATTAATTTTTCAGCCCTTTTTTTGGCTGATGAAACATTGTGTATCCCGACAATTTCCGTCGGCCCTACTAAGGTGTGCTAGCAATATATATATATATATATATATATATATATATATATATATATATATATATATATATATATATATATATATATATATATATATATATATATATATAATCTTAGGTAGCGCGTTAGCGCGTACCTATAATATACTTGGGTACCCCTAACACATGTGCACCCCCTGCAGCTATAACGGGACACTTCTGGAAGGTGCGCTTTTTTTAAAAGAAAGATAATGCAAAAATTCGCTGCCCGTGTTTTTTTGTTTTTCTTGAAACTCAAAACTGACCGTGTAAAGAAGGTGTAAAGTTTTTGTGTAACGTTATTACATAGGACAAATTTTGGGACCTTTTTGTCACGGCATGTGGACAGACTGAGTATTGATGACTCGAACAATTGAACAGCAAAGGATTATAGAGGGATGAATTCTACAGAAGAGCATTTTTTTGTTTTTTGAAAGTCGCATTAGTTCTCGAATGGCAGTGTAAAGAGTGTGAAAATCTGGGCGTGAAAAAGCACTTTTTGGTCGAGTTTTCAACCTGCTTATGTCTGATACTAACTCCGGTTATGAGTTTTTTAAAATGTTTTCTGACAGAAATGTAGAGCGGATCAAGGGCTACATTCTGCATATAAGCAAAGTCTTCTACGCTCTATGGTGAGTTAGATCCTGGGGTTTAAAGTTTACACTCTAGTGGATGGTGTAAAAAACGGATTTTAAGTAAGATTTATCTGCCAAATTTCTCCACTTATGTGTCAGTGAAAATTGAAGACAGCATTAATAAAGTGCCTCTCAGGGGCTACACATCGCAGCAAACCGCATTTACAAAAACGCAATATTGAGTTATTTATGGGGGTGTAAAGTTCGAAATCAGAGGTAAAAAATGGGCGAAAAAACACGTTTTTCCCGAAGTTTGATCAATAAATAATACCAAATAATTTTTGCAACAGAATTTTGGCACACAGGAATGTACTACGATTTAAAAGCTACAAATTGTACCAAACCGTTCGATACGGAATTTTAAAGTTTACAGTGTTCTAAATGATGGAAAATACGTTTTTGTTGCGTTTTTTGTTCGTCACTTTCTCCGTCCAGAAGTCGGGATAAGTCCAATAGAATAAGAATAAAGTGCTTTATATCGGGTGCATGTCAAAGCAAATTGTCTATACATTAATATTTAGCGAGTGTAAAGTCAAAAATTTGGTGTTCAAAATGCGTTTCTGTCTTGTTTTTTCTGCCTGCTTCTCCGGTTACGAGTCAGGGACACGTTTATCAAGTCTAGAAATGGACCAGGAACCAAATTTGATATGCCAGTCTGGCGCATATGTTTACACTCTACAGTGTTGTAAAGTGGTTTACACCTATTGTTAGTTTGCCCATAGAACATTATGGAGACTTAATTTTTTCATAAATATTAATCGTAATATCGGAACAATATCAAAATTACGAATCTGACCAAAATCTTCTTTACACTAGGTGTTTACATGAAGTTTACACTACATATGTATTTATCTTCGTTTTTGAGCATTCCAGAAACCTGATTTTTTTCCTGGAGTCTAGAAATTTTCAAAGAATCAAATGTGAGACGTCACGTAGGCGCGTTTATTTACATCCAACAGTGATGTAAAGTAGTTTACACTCATTGTTTATTTGTCCTCAGACCATTGTAGACATGCAATTTTTTCATAAATGTTGGTAATAATATCCGAGTAATATCAGATTTACAAATCGAAATAAAATCCTCTTTACACTAGGCGGTTGTGTAAAGTTTACACTGCATGTTAGCCTTTGTTCTAGAGCATTGCAAAAACCGAAATTTTTTCCTGAGATCTAAAAATTTACAGGGAATGAAATATAGGACGTCAGCTGGGCGCGTTTGTTTACACTCAACAGTGATGTAAAGTGGTTTACATCTGTGTCTATTTGTCCTTAAACCGTTATGGAGATGTAATTTTTTCATGAATGTTGATCGTAATATCCGAGTAATATCGAATTTACAAATCCGACTAAAATCTTCTTTACACTCGTTGCTAGTTTAAAGTTTACACTATATAATAAGCTCCATTCTAGAGCCTCACGGTAACTTATTTTTTCCCTAAAGTCGTAAAATATATATGGAAACAGATGTGATACGTCTGCTAGGGGCGCATGAAGAGTAGTGTAAATTGATTAACACCTAATGTTAATTTGTTCTTAGAACATTATAGAGGTTTCGTTTCTTAATAAATGCTGATCGTTATATCAGAGCAATATCGAAATTATTAATTCCACTAAAATTCTTTACACTCTTGTGTAAAGTTTAAAATGTAAATTAAGTTCAGCTCTAGAAAGTTTTGGAAGCATTTTTCTTTACAGGATGTTCTACGTAACATAAGAATTACTAATCAGAATGTTTGTTTCTTCTACAACTAGTAGTTTTGTAAAGTTTAAACCATTCAATTATTAGAAGAACCGCACAGTAAATGAAATCTAGTATTGTATTTCCAAATCTTGCTAATTAAAAGTAGGGTACTAGCAAAGAAAAATGCTCCGATGGAACAAAAAAGGGGAATATACTTGGGATTGAGAATTATCGAGGATGTAAAAGGAGGGGACTAGGAAAAATCTCCCTATGTTATATGCCAAAAATCGCAAAATATGTTAAAAACCAGACTTTCTCTAAACAATGCAAAAAATCGAAGTATATCCTGAGGCCTTCCAATAGAAATAAACTATTTACTAAAAAATTGATTGAAAAAAGCAGCGAATTAGCAATGCAGTAGCTAAGTGAATTGAATGAAATAGTACATATCGATGCATTCAAGACAATCGATGATATTGTTGGTTCAAAGCAGTAAGGAAACACGGAAGCTGACGTGCAACAAACCTTATGTAGATACTCTTTTACACATGTCTACAACAATTGTTTACTAAACTTTTACATTTTTCAAAGGCCGCAGAATATACTTCGATCTTTTGCATTGTTTAGAGAAAGTCTGGTTTTTAACATATTTTGCGATTTTTGGCATATAACATAGAGAGATTTTTTCTAGTCCCTCCTTTTACATCCTCGATAATTCTCAATCCCAAGTATATTCCCCTTTTTTGTTCCATTGGAGCATTTTTCTTTGCTAGTATATATATATATATATATATATATATATATATATATATATATATATATATATATATATATATATATATATATATATATATATATATATATATATATGTGTGTGTGTGTGTGTGTGTGTGTCAAACTATTAATCACGAACATAATTTTATTGACTAAATCCGAGGTGTCGATGCACAGTGCATTCGATTTACCTATACTGGGGATACGTAGCTCGATATCCTCATTGAATTTCCCCATCCTTATTAGAATCCTAAGAAAAATGTGGGAACCTAATTCAGTGATTTTGCTGGCCGGGCATTCGGCCAAATATTGCTTGAAAAAGTACATCTCATTACTCCGTCTTGGATGTAAGGGTATAGAATGCCGGATAGTTTCCATTGAAATAATTAGTTGGATTTAAAATCGTTTTTGACAAATGTATTCATTGGTATTACAAGCTAACTTCGGAAACTGTAGAGACTGAGTCTCTATCTCCATAGCTGCCTGGTTAGGCATATCTCTGCTACTCTTGCTGTATTTGTATACGTGGAAAACATACATGACGTAAAATGAATTCAAAAAGCAAATTTTATAATAAATGGGCGCACGCAAGGGGTGGCCGCCCCCTAGCCCAAAAATAATATTGGAGAGGTAAGAAAATGCATTAAAATTGACGGCTTTTATATCGAAAAATCTCAAAAATTTTCGGCGCTTCGCGCCGTAGAATAATTATTCTCATTAATTTAGGCCTTAGCGCATCCAAAAGACGTCATTTTTCATAGCTTATTGAGCAAAAATAAATTTTTTTCGAAACCTTTGAATTTTATTAGCTTAACGGATAGAGCTGCTTCTAAAACGTCAGAAAAAGCATTTTATTTAGTTCTCCAACGAACGTATATCGAAATATGGAGTCACCAATTTTGAACTACCCTCCCCCTTAAAAAATCCTGCGTACGCCTCTGTATATCTCCCACTCAAAGTTGGTTGTCCCCTTATCCTCCAAAGCCAGAAAATGTTTGACTCCCTCCCCCGATCTTTGGAGAAAACTTGCGGTTTTTGTCCATTTTTATGCTTTTTTTAGACAAAAATTTTAGGTCATTTACCCCCCCCCCTACATATGGCCGGGGACCTTCCATCCAAACTTTCGAGTTGTTTCGTGTTTGTTTACAGGATCTCGCATTGCTTGCAAATAATGTGTTTTCTCTGATTCTAATCGGTTCTTTTAAGATGCCGAGCGACAATGGCTACATAATTTATAATACTAGAATAGCGGTTGATTATTGGCGCTATAGTGTCTACTCGCACTACTTTTTCTTGACCCATGCACATGCTGATCACATGGAAGGCTTAACGTCTAAATGGGATAGGAGGATTTACTGTACAGTGCAAACAGCTAAAGCATGTTCTGTATTGCGCGGTGTGAAGTTTGGACTGTTCGAATTTCTTGATTATGATCAACGTTATGAGATTACTTCCGAATCAGATGGTAACGATGGCCATGTTTAGAATTTTTTTAATAGCTTAATTTCCATCTATTACATTCCATTTTAGAGATGTTCCGGGCCGGGACTGTTCAGGTAGATTTACAGGGTGGCTCAAGAACGAAGTGCATACCGGTCTTTATAAATTCTCTGATATTTATGCAGTTGATTTAAATGTGGTTTGTTTTATCTGAGAGCCTATGACGCCTTCAAGAATGTGGTAAAGTTCTATTTATTTCGATTTAGTTGTTGATTTTAATTAAATTAGGCGGAAGTACTTTTTTAGCATTTTGCAGATAAAGCGCATATTAGTTTTTATATTGATTGGTTGATCCTAGGCAGAATAACTGCACTTTTATCACGGGTTTTTGCATTCATACATCAATATTTTTTAATTTGCAAACAGTTCCCAAAAATTTGCAACTTCTGCCTACAGCTCTATTATAAAGCAAATTAGATTAATGAGAACCAAATAAAAGAACTTTAGAATAAAAAAAGTTGTATTCAACTGTCGTTATATACTACAAAGCTGCAGGGCAACAAAGGCAAAAAAATGCTTTTGACTGGCAAATTCTTTCAAGACTTAAAACGCGACTTTTATCCAATTGCGTATTTCTTTTTAACAACACAAGATCTACAAGTACTACTCTAGGGTTTTTATGCGTGAATGATAGGCTTCTTGTTAAAGCAAGTCGTGCTTAATTTGTTTTTTTTGTTGAGAAGTTATGATATTGTTATGTCAGTTTGTTTTATGCACTTAATCTTCAAAATGCTAGAAAAAACAAATTCCGCTCAATATGACATAAACCAACAACAATTAAACCAGCATAAATAGAACTTCACAACATTCTTGCAGATGTGCACTCGTCAGGTCTTCCTGTGTCCAAATCGCTCAAGTAGTAGAGCCAAGATATATTAAGCTATGTGTGAGAAACTTTGTCGAAATGACTATTAAAAACTGCATTGTTTTTACGTTTTCCAGCATGCTCTATGATCTATTAGAACCATAAAACTCGGAGTTTTTTTTTAAATTATGCTTTTTAGAACATAAAACATTAATTAATGGTTAACTTTAATGCAAAGTCGCAAATGTTAAGGAGTTATTTGCTCGAAATTCACGTTTAATTCTCCTAAATTCAAAGATTGCGCGATCGGAGAACAGACAACTACCTTAAACAGCTTTTTGTTCATACTTCTTCCGTAGTAAGCTGTGGATATTTTTTCTTCACGCTTGCGGTAGGATTGTGTAAATTAGTTCTCAGTTGGCGAAGATAACAAAAAGTTGCGATTTTCTCATCTTTTCGTTCATTATCTTATCTTTCAAGAAATTTTTTTGATGACGGCTAAAGAGGGGGCCGCCCCTTCCGTCCCCCTTAAATACGGTTCTGCCTACTTTGTATATTCTGTAAACAATAAAAAAAATTATCATTATTGTACGCAATTAGATAATGCTTTAATGAATTAATATTATGGAAAAAAACAAGATTAAGAGAAAAATTTGCGAAAGAATAGAATAAATAATGAATTAATAAAAGGCATGGGCATTGAAAACAAACTATGGAAAATCATGGATTTTCTGTAGGCTTTATCTTAATGCAAGCGAAGAGACGTGCAATAATGAAAAGCGTTAGAAGCACATTGCAGAAGAATTTTGTAAGTAACTCGGAGCTTTTTCATTTCAGTGAGAAACTTTTGAAAACGCTACTGGGAATATTTTGCTTAGTACAAGAGACGCACATTGTTAAGATTTTAATATCTAATACGAAAGCAAAAAGTGCCTGAAACAAAGCTATAACATCGGCTGTATTATATCATTATATTGTGGTTATCTTACCAAACTATTTATGTGGTAAAAGGGCTCTTCATACTTCAATGTGAATTAGCTAACACCAGTGGCGGATCTGAGATTTTCTCAAGGGGGGGTGGTACCCTGACTTTTCCTAAAATTGTTTAATAGGTCCTGAATTCGTCCTTTATGTGCAATATAACCTTTCTTAACCCTTCTACTTTTACATAAAATAAATCAAGTGCTACATTTTTTCTGAAAAGTTACAAAATTTTCGACAACTTTGTGCGAAAATTTTTTTAATTTCTTCAATTTAAGCGAAAATTCGGCGCGGAGCGCTGGAAAATTTTTAAACTTTAGGCAGAAGAACAATGAGAGGCTTAGATCGCGGCTCGATTTCTTGTGTTTGTGCAATATTTATATATTTTTCTATATTTTATAATAAAAATATATTTGTAAAACCATGTATTAGAACAATATGCATAACAATATATTAAAACGAACAATATGTTTGTTCAATAGAGCAATATGTACACAATTCCATTGAAGCATTTGACACAAAGCATCAAAAGTTTTTAAAATTTATGTATAAAGAGGGAATAAAATTTTGATAATATAGCTCTTTTAATGCCCAGAAATCATTTCAGGAGTCATAAAAATATTCGTTCAGCTGCAAAAACTTATTCCTAGTGCAAAAATGCGGCTTCCTAGCCGAGAAAGAAAGTCAACTAATTCTACTGATTATTATCCGGCGCTCGATGGCCAAAAATCATTATAAGTCACAAACCCATTATTTATCTCGCTAGCTATCTTGTTCCAATGGGGAGGACGGCCACTCCTGCCTCTTCCTTTAATCCGCCCTTGGATAGCATACAGCGAGGACAAGAACAATTTTGGGTGATAATACAGGAGCCGTCAGTACCAATTTTCAATGATTTTGTTAAAAAATTTATTAAAACGTGCTTATTCTTAGGATACATAACAATAATAATATTTAATAATAATATTCGTTAGCCAATTACTGCCGTAGAAAATGCGATATAAATTACATGAAAAAGGATATAATAAAAGATATAGTCGAAAGAACTAAAGAAAGTTTATCAGCATAGCATAGAAATGGCTGAGACGTACATGCGGATCGCGCTCACGTACGCCCCTTTAGAAACTCATCTAAACAAAGTTTAGAAATCAAACCCTTAAAAATAATTACGCTAAAATTTTCAACAACAAAATCATGTTGTTTTAATTTTAACATGTCAGTAGCTGGCTTACTTGAAGCGATAATTTTACCCAAATTAAACATTTTAGTTGAATAAATAAACATTACGTTGTTTAATCCAACGAAAAATATTAACTTTAGTCTAATTTCACCATTTTTATTTTCCAAAGACGCTCAGCAGACTACCCAAGCCCTAACCGGTAGTCCCCTGGATCGGGCGTGTTTCATCTTTAGCATATATGCATATTATATTTTATAAAAATCATGCATTACAAAAGTTGTATTTATAAAATTTAATTTTGGTGTCAAGTTTATACGATAACAAGCGCTGAAATATTCGTTTTAGATTGTCAATCATTTTTTGTTACGTTGTTCAATGCCCAGCACTGCCCCGGCTCAGCAATGCTATTATTCGAGGGGAATTTTGGCCGGATTTTGTGCACAGGTGATTTTAGGATCGACAAGGAAATGACAATCAATCTTCTTAATGTAGCGAAAATGCCAATCGATCGGCTTTATTTGGACACGACCAACTGGAATGATCTGTCGCATTTGCCCCCTCGATCTGAAGCAATTTCTATGATTATTCGAATTATGAAGCAAGTGAGTATTCTGTTTTGATATTCTTTTTTCCGCGTTAAAATTTTTTGGGTACCTCATTATTACATTATTGAGCCTTCGTAAAGCCAAAGCATGCATGAAACTGAATATGAAGACAAGCTCGATATTTTGTCCAATATTTCTCTGCATTGTGGAAATTGTTTCCGCATAATATAGTAAATAAAAACAAATAAAAAAATTAAAAAAATAACATAAACAATTAAAAAACGCATATTGTGAAGTTTATGCGGTGGCGTTTTTTTGTGTGAATTAGTGTAACAGTTAGTAGCCTGAAAAAATTGCGCTTTTATAAGTTATCTACGGCGTCAGAATCATAAAAAAGCAGTTCTGATTTGTCCTTTGCCAAGAAAATGAAACTGGTAGGCAAAATAAGCGACAAATGGTCCATAGTCTCATTATGAAAGTCGTTTTGATTGCACCTTTTACGAAAAATATTCCACTGCATTTTGAGGACGTTCAATACAAAATTCGAATATGCAAGTGTCTAAAATATTCATTTTCACTATAAATACGCATCTCCGCGTTACTTACATACATGTAAATATTTAGGTGGAGAGGGGTTCGCCTACGATCTACATGGACACAATTAGGCAAATATGGAGACATTCATATAAGTAACATGCAAATATCAGACTCACATTTATATCCTGCAACTGCATTGTGAAGTGATTCTCTCAAGAAGGTCTTATGTATGCGT
The DNA here is from genome assembly GCA_036768485.1 of Mermis nigrescens. Taxonomy (NCBI): domain Eukaryota; kingdom Metazoa; phylum Nematoda; class Enoplea; order Mermithida; family Mermithidae; genus Mermis; species Mermis nigrescens. Next base: position 478,649 of record JAVLUZ010000512.1, on the reverse strand, counting down.
TCGGACTATAGGATATACATACTCTTAAAGTTCGAAAATTCTCTATCTTCAAAGATGATAAAAGGAAAGAAAGAGATTCATTTTAAAAAATGAATTTTGCGGAAGATAAATTGCTGATGTCAAGCTTATTTTTGTAGTCTGAAACTTGACGGTTCTTAAATTCCCCAGAGCCAAGCCTTCCAGGCCAAAGTTGATTTATGTGATAAGGTTACGACATTATAAAGAGAATTAATCTGTTCTCTAATAAATTTTTTCCCTGTCTTCAGTTGATTTATATACGTTAATTTCATCTAATTTCGGTGCTAACTAGGACGGACAAAAACGGCAAAATAAGCACTTGTGTACGATTCAATTTATGTAGCATATCTTTATCGATTTATTGTCTCCTGTTTGAGAAACTGTTTTTTTAAGATCAAAGCTAGACATAAAATAAGCAAAAATGATTCAATGCATTCAAATCAGCTTTTCGTTCTTCAGATGTGTGAAAAGTAGACATGCACCGCACATCATGGGAATTTTGAGGTGAAATTTTGTAGTGCGTTTTTGGGCTCAAAAATAGTGAGTATGCGTCAAAAACATCGTCTTTCGGCGTTTCTGACGATGCTTTATCCTTCCAGAGCACAAAAACAGAAAAACTCGTGAAAAAATATCAGAAAATTCGAGTTATATAGTCAGAAAACGAGTGTATGGCGCGAAGCGCCGAAAATTTTACAGTTTTGAGCAAATAGATAGGGAAAACGCTTTAAACAGCACCTTTCATACAATTTTTTTGAAAATTATTGAAAAATCGCGAATTCTGGTGGATGAAAAAATTTCTGGGTGAAGGGGGTGAAACCTCTTCAAACCCCTCCCCCCAAGAATCTTGTATGGTGGAAACCCATGTCCCTTTTTATTCGGCGAAGTGGATCATGCTATATACATAAGATGATTAAATGCATGTAACGTGCAGCTTTAACATCCTGATGGCAATAATGCGTATAAGCTCACATTATTTCAAAGAAAATACCGTTGCCAATTTCGGAATCAATCGGACTATCTAATTGCACTTAGTTTTTTCAGAAACCGGTGCATTCGTTCTTGATTGCCATTCCGCAGGTCAACATAGGCCGTGAAACGATGCTCAAATCCATAGCCACTGAAATGAAAACTTTAATTAAAGTCCCCCGTCGTCGTATGCTAGTGCTGAAAGCATTGAAAATGCACGAACATTTTACTGATAGGTAAATACAGGCATGTATCTATTTTTGGGATTTCGGGATTTTTTTTTGAGAGCACGGGAGTTCGGACCCCCAAAATTCAGTAAAATCGGAAAAATATGACTTTTTAAACGTTATTTTGTGCTATTTTTGGCTTTTTGGGCTCAGTTCCCCCAAAAATTGGTGTTGGTCTCCCCAAAATAGGACGGCCAGCTACGTGCCTGGGTAAATAAGCGGCTTTTGTTGTATTGTGCTATGTAGCTCTTCATTAGAGATTAACTTGAGCTCGAGGCCAATGGAGAAGAAAATAAATTATTGAAACGAAGACAAAATGAATCTCAAGAAAATTGAATTAAAAATAAGCATAAGCGAGTGTATTTGCTTTATTTAACGTGATTTAATAACTGACATTTGTGTACAAATTAGGACAATTTTCTAATCTTTATTTTAACGCTATCAATTGCGAAGAACACTTCTGATTGTTTTAATGATTTTTTAAATTTTTTCCCAATTTGTAAAAGTTCTTTTTGGTTTTAAAGTTGTTGACATGATTCAGAAAATGCTTGTAGCTTTTTGAAAAAAGCTTGTTCCGTCTCAAAAGTACATACTCGTATGTGATGTTCTTCTTTCATTTTTTCCTTCATCTAATGTAGGTATTATAAATTAAAGCTTCATTTAATGTCCTTTAGCCTATTTAACTTTTGAAGCAGCCTGTTCGACCAACAAGGTGAATGAGTGATTGTCCTCTGTTTCGACGCGTAATTTGCATTTAGCTGCTTCTTTTTCCGAAAAGCGAGAGTGCGTATAGTATTCTATTGATTTTATAGTATTTTGTAAACGTTACTTCAATGGGCTACATAGTAACACCAAATATAAATTTTCTGACACATCAAAATCTAGTGGTTTTTTAACGCATTTTGCATGTATTGAGGACACGGTTTTTTTATTCGGTAAAGATTTTTTCCGATGTACAAAGACTTTTCAGGACCGTCTTTGTACATGTACAAAGATTTTTGGGAAGACAAAAACTAAAAAGGTGTAAAATTCCCAAGAAATTTTCGGTGCTTCGCGCCGAAATGAGTAATTGTTTGTCCCATATATCTTTAAAATGACGGAATTTGCATTTAGATTGTGAAAATGTCAAATTTTTCCGCGCTTCGCATCGTTTTGAGACAATTTTTAGTAATTTTTGGCGTCAGAAACCGATAAATTAGCTAAAATACACTATCAAAGGTCAAAAACCCTGTTTTACCATACTAAAATCGCTAATGTACCATATTATCTTACAAAAAAATTCCATGTACAAAATGTACAAAGACTTTGGGGACCATCTTTGTACATATACAAACGGACCTTGTACATAAAAAACACTGATTGAGGACACAAATTTTAGTCTAGATACTCTTAATTATATACTATGTATATCTACGTGCTGATTGTTTCATCCTGTCGATATTTTTCATTCTTTATAATCTTTTCTGATTTTTTTGAAAGTAAAGCTTTATCTGACGGATAAGGAATATAAGGTTAATCCTACTTTTAAAAATGTCCGCTTTTATTTCTGGACTGCTACATATACGCATCTGCTTTAGAAATTATTCATATTTTTTAAAAAATCGTCTCGCTCGTGTTTAAAATACGTCGCGAACAAAATATCAAATAGTAGAGTGGAAGAGGCAAAGTTAAAGACAATGGTACTCATACAAAAGATTACTTTATTTTATAGTGATGCTGGAAACGTGAAAATTGAGATGATCCCATTCAACAAATCGATAAGCGAGTACAAAAGGCGATTAGCCGAAAATTCTCTCCTGAGCCTCATTCTGCCCACTTCTTTGGCTCGCTCCCCAGTCGGAAACGGTTGGGCGAAAAATTTCAATGAAAACGTCCACATTGTGCCTTTTAGTGATCACTGCAGCAGAGCAGAATTAGAGGCCTTTCTGACGCAAATTAAAGCTCGCCAAATTTTGGGTTTTCCGCGTAAATTATCCTCGGCAGAATTGGAGGAGTATCAATGGAAGCTAAAGCATGAAACGTATGTCTTGAAAAAATAGCTACTTCTTTTTTATGTCTTTGTCTTCTCAGGCACGTATCTCTAGGGGGAATGGGGGGGTTCGGACTCCTCCCCCATTTAAGAAAAATTGGAAGAATATGACTTTTTAAACGTCATTTTGTGATGTTTTTGGCTTTTTTGGGCTTAGTCTCCCCAAAAATTGGTGTAAGTCTCCCCCGAAAATAGGACGGCCAGCTACGTGCCTGTGTGTTCTACTCTGAGTGAAGTATTATGTCATTTCATTCTTTGAGTTTTCTGAATGTAAATTTGATTTTTTACGGCAACGCTTACGTATTTATTCTATTCCTTGCGCTTCGCTGCTTGAGATGCATGTAATCAGGGCCGTATTCAAAGGCAGCGGGGGCGGCCGCTCCCCGTTCACCGTAAAAAAATTTTGAGAGGTAAGGTAATGCACGGAAAGATGAGAAAATTGCGTCTGTTTGCCGAAATACGCCAAATTTTCGGCGCTTCGCGGCGTATGTGATGTATTTCCCATAATTTCGCCTCAAGTGCGACCAAAAGTGACAGCTTTCAGAGCCTATCTAGAGAATATGAAATTTTTTGAAAAGTTCGAATCTTTTGAGCCTAATGGATAGAGCATCTTGAAAAACGTCGAAAAATGAGGTTTTTAAGAGATATTCATACCAAGTTTTCGAGATATTACCCAATTAACTTTGGGTCAACCTCCATCTCCCTTGGCCGGATTCTGGATACGGACCTTCATGTATTGATCATAATAATCATCTAATATACAAAACTTTAATGTTATAGTGAATCGAAAATAATTAAATTATAAAGTAAATGGTAAAAAAATAAAAAATAATAATTGAAAATCACATCGCTGCTCAAGTTTTAACAAAATAGACTAATTACGCAATGATTTTTATATTTAAAACTATGCATTTGACGATAGTTGGCGTGATTGGTTTGTGCTTTTATCTTTTTACAGTCGCTTTTTGAATTTTGTCTTGGAACAAAAACCGCAAAAAACTCGAAAATCGAACATCATAGCGTATTCGACTGCTTGAACACACTTCTACATCCCGTTTCTGCACGAAAATTTCCGTTTTTCACATAACATATTTGGTCTTTCTAGCATGGTCCACGTGTAAATGACTGTATCATTAAGGCCTGTAAGACTTTTATTCGGAGCCTAGCTTGAAACAATAATTTATGTAACCATTATGTAAATAAGCCGCGAAAACGTATCGAATGGCTCAGAGTGCCTAACTATATTGCATTAGCTGATAAAAAAAACAATTTTTATTCTTCTGTCTGTAGGTATTACAGCTTAAAATTTTGAGTAGAATCGTCAGTCATTTTTGGAGGGCTGCGTAAACGCATTTCTAAGGTTCGATTGTAGGTATATATATGTATTTAGTACGCATATATATGCGCTTTGAATTTGCACAAATCTGCTTTGCCCTTTTTGGACAAATGGCGTTTTGCTTCCTTCCTCTCAGCTATACATGCTGATAGGAATGGGGTGAGGATTATTACCTCCCGCTGAAGGCTAAGCCAGACAGATACTATCTGGCGATTTCGAGCTGACGGAACGTTTTTTGCATAATTTTTTGAGGACAAAAGCAGTAATTAATATTAAGGTCAAAATTTTGCGCGGTGCTTCGCGCCGAATTCTTACTTTTATGCGCTTTTTACTCAAAGGGAGCCCAAAATCGATGACTTTCTGTATTTTTTGTGTTAAAACTGATACAAGTCAGTCAAAATCGGCTAAAAATGCGGTATTTCCATGGAAAGGCGTTTTATAGGCTATTTTGACCATGTTCGTCGTTTAAATAACAAAAAATTTTGAACACTCAATTTACTAGGCTTGAATTTCTGGCATTTTACCCATTCTCCTGCCGACCCTGACCTTGTGCATCTATGCTCCCAGCCATACATACGCAGCATGGGAATTCTGGGGGGAGTGAAATCCTAGAGTGCCTTTTGAGGCCCAAAAATGCTAGGTACTAGGGATGTGCCGGTTAACCGGAACCGGAACCGGCTGGAACCGACCATTTTTCGGAACCGGAACCGAGAACCGATTTTCTGATATTCTAAGAACCGGAACCGATTTTTCGATTTTCTAAGAACCGGAACCGGATCTTTTTTGGAGTCGGTTATCGGTTTTTTAAAATTAGAGTTAAAAATCGAACTTCATAAAATTTAGTGAAGACATCAAGCAGCAATTCAACCTATTATTACTCAAAAGTTTATAGACTAAAACTTAGTATTGTTCCGGGTAAATTATATTTTAAAAATAACAGTCGTTCTGCTTTTTCGCCATGTAGCCTGTTTCTGAGAGAGTCGTAAATGATTCCAGTGCAACTGAACAGCTGTTCCGATGGAACGCTTGTAGCTGGCGCTACAAGCAGGGGCGAATCTAAGGGGGCGGGGGGCCGCCTCCCCATTTGCCAAAAATATTTGGCGAGATAAAGAATGGATATACAATTTGCAATTATTTTTTGACCCTCAGTGACCATAATTTCTCAAATTTTTTCGGCGCTACGCGCCGGATGATACCTATTAATGACATTTATTTACTTTCTTGACCACCTGGAAGTCATTTTCTGTTCATGTGGGTTTCAAAACAATTTTAGCAGCAGAAACAGCTATTTTTGCGTAGTTTTCTTCTATATTCAATTAAAAATGTCGATGTTTCGCATCAAATGCTATAAATACAGTAAATCAAGCTGTAAATCATGCTTCTTGACGTCTATCCGTCTTAATCTCACAAAATTTCCGGCGCTTCGCGCCACGGTTTTTTGTATTCGGCAAAGATTTTTCCCGATGTGCAAAGCACGTACGAAGATTTTTAGAGAGACAAAAATTACTAAAAATGTCTAAAATTTGCAGAACTTTACGGCGCTTCGCGTCGAAATGACTGATTGTGTGCTCTATTTATCTTTATAATGGCAGAAACTGCATTTGGAAAGGAAAAATGTCAAATTTTTAGGCGCTTCGCGCCGTTCTAAGACGATTCTTAGTGATTTTTGCCCTTAGAGACCCATAAATTAGCTGAAATATGCTACCAAAAGTCGAACAACTCTGTTTTTACCACACTAAAATCGCTACTGTACCATATTATAGTACCCAAAAATTTGTGTGTACACAATGTACAAAGACTTTTGGGGATCATCTTTGTACATGTCAAACGGACCTTGTACAAAAAAACTGCTTCGCGCCAGAATTCTGATACAGTCAAAGAATTTTAGTGATTTTTAGCAGAAAATTATCGAAAATTTTAAAATTTTAAGAAAAAATATTGCGTCAAAAGTGATTTAATGTAAAAGTATACATTGTAAAACGCCGAAAAAACGCTGTTTCGCGCGTTAAGGGCAAATTTTTGGACCTATTTTTGACTGTTTTTGGAAAAGTTGGGATACTGTTCCCTCAGGAAAATCCTAGATCCACCACTGGCTGCAAGACACTGCTTAGCTATAAACGCGAGAATCGGCAAATTCTTCGACTTCTCTTTCCACCATTGCAGCAGATCTTCGTCATGAATTAAGCATTTCGATTTCGTAAAGTCTCCAATTAAGAAACACTTAGATAATATTCAGTGATTTATGAGTAAATTGTCAACTAGACGTAAAACTTATTTGAACGTGCAGTTGCCAGATAGAAACGACTTCCTGAATAATTTATCTTTCGATTACATCGTCACATGTTCTGGTGAAGTCAAGCTGTACATACTTTAACACAGGAACCGAAAACCGGAACCGGAACCGACGGTTCTCTAGTTGAAGAACCGCAACCGGAACCTACGGTTCCAACTTACGCAAGAACCGGTACCGAAATTCTTGTTTTCCAAGAATCGGAACCGGAACCGATTTTTTTGAAAAACCTGGAACCGGAACATCCCTACTAGGTACCCGTCAAAAACACCGTTTTTAGCGTTGCTGACGATGCTCTATCTTTCTAGAGTATAAACACATGAGAAAATTTCGAAAAAAATCAAAAAAGATCGAATAAATTGAACAAAATATAGTCAAAACATGCGTATATATCGCGAAGCGCCGAAAATTTGACACTTTTGAGCAAATAGATAGCTAAAAACGTGTAAAAAAGCACCTTTCTTACGAATTTTCAAGGAATTTTTCGGAAACTTTTGAAAAATTGTCGCGAATTCTGGGGGTGAGAAAATTTCTGCGGGGGTGAAAATTTTTCTAGAAGGGACGAAATCTCCCCAACCCCCAAGATCATGTATGCTCTCGGCATCGAGATCAGTTAATAAATTTAGGTTGGCAAGCCACAGTGGCACCATAGAAACGATTTTGCCTGTGGCAAGCGAAAGTATGATTTCTGCAACGAAAATATCTGTTTCATCTGAAAATGTCAATGCGCGTATCCATCATGTAAGCTTAGTTAGAAGAAAAAGAAAAAGATCACATGGATTAAAATACGAGTCGGATTCGACCCAGCAGCCGCAAACCAGTGCAATAGAGTCAGAAGGGCTGCAACCTTTAATCAACGGTGCTTTTACTCAAGTTCGGGAAAAAGATCGACGTAATGCAAATAAAGCCACCAGAAACAGTAAGTCCTTATGACTTTTGAGTAGTTCGCAGCCTACTCGCATCTTATAAAATGATAAATACGTAATTCCTTGTTTTCTGTTTATACAAAACCGAAATTATTGCGTTCAAAACGTTTTAACTGGTTTTAAAGGGTTCATTTTTTAGTTTTATTCCTGATCCCAAGCCCAGATTTTTTGCTTGTTAATCTTGTATTTAATCTATGTATTACTTCGAAATGCGTTGTTTTGCATTAATTAATCACGCCAACATTTCTTAGTTTTTCGCACTTATTCCAATTATATTAGGATTTATCATTCCATTGAAAGACATTTACTCTATTAACAGGTTTGAATTCTGATTGAACCAACTTTGCGACTGCTCTACGATGCGTCTATCATGTATTGAATCTAGATTATTATAATAGGGCTTTTGCTTATTAAGTTTTTAGAACAGGCTGATGGCTGAGCCCGAGATTTGTTTTTTTCTGTTTGCATACCGCACTGAAGAAATTCGTGTGTATCACTTTTTGCAAAACCTCTCATGGCCTTCGAGTCTCATCGTAGAAATTCTTCTAGTCTAAAAACTTGAATGGTTGATTATCAAAATTTAGGGATAAATACAGAAGCTTTGCTTAGTTTATCAAGCTCGGTGGTTTTTATAACTAAAATGATCAGTGTACATACATACAAACAAATTTGCATGATTCTTAAGTTAGAGATGATTCGATTTTTCTCTCTGCTTCCTTAACTTTAAATTTACATTATTCTTTAAAATAATTGATTCCGTCCTTGTGAAAATCAGAAGGTGAAATCTCCCATATTCTGTTTGAATCCTTTGTCTTATTTTCAGTAGGTACCTACGTATCTATATCTTTTGTTCGAGAAAGTTTGCGTTGGTCTGTTGAATCGTTGATAAAAAGCTTTTATACTTTGGTGTTCAAGCGTTGGGGATAAAATTTTGTAGCTGAAAAAGCGAAAATTAGGGGAAAATGTATCGAAAAATTCATATTGACCCTCAATTTAGTCTTGAGGTTTGCCGTGAGCTTTGATTTGCACGGGCAAACATATCGAGGCTTATAGACTTACAAGCACAGCATGAGAGTTCTGAGGGAGGTGCGACCGAAAAGTTTTTCTAAAATGTCTTCGTAGGATCATTTACTATGGATGCACGTCAAAAACACAATTTTTGGCTTTTCTAACGATGACGTTTCCTTCCAGACGATAGAACATTGAAAAAAATTTTGAGAAAGTTCAATGGATTCAACAAAATATAGCCAAAAATGGCTGTCAGGTTCGTACTTTTGAGCTAAAAGATCGTTCAAAGCGCTTGAAGTAAACGATTTTCTCGCTGATTTTGAATTTTTACTATCTGCGGGCTCTCTGTCAACAATGGTTAAGTTGTATTCATAGGCGAATTTAAAGGGGCGGGGGTCGCCCCTTTATCCATCGGCCCAATTAATTGACGAGATAAAGAATGGATTTATAATTTGCAATGATTTTTAGCCGTCAGTGAGTATATTCAAAATTTCTCAAATTTTTTGAAGGGCCGGATAATACCTATAAAGGCATTTATTTACTTTCTTGGCGGCCTGGAAGCCATATTTTTGTTCACGGAATAAATTTTAACACGATTTCTAAAGCAGAAACAGCTTTTTCAGCATAGTTTTATTCTATTTTTCGAGCGTAAGTATTAAAAATTTTAGACGTTCCACGTTAAATGCTACAAATACAGGAGGTAGAGCAGTAATTTAAGCTTCTGAACTTTCTTTCGCTTTAATTTCACAAATTTTCTAGCGCTTCGCATCAGATTGTCGCTAAAATTAATTCAATGATTTAAAAGCAAAATTGTTGAAAATTTAAAATTTTTTCTAAAAAATGTTGCGCCTAGACGATTTTAAATAAATAAAAGTGGACAATAAAAGACATCGAAAAAACGCTATTTCGAATGTGAAGGGCAAATTTTCGGACTTATTTTCGACTTTTTTTGGAAAAGTTTGGTTACCGCCCCCTTCCCCCTTAGGATAATCCTAGATCCGCTACTACTTGTATTTGTGTTAGAACGAAAATGTGAGTCATCCACAAAGGGATAGCTGCATACGTCAGCAAAAAGGATGTAATTTTTACCCTCGTCCTCTTTTGCGAGCCATTTTCATGCATCTTTTCCTCGCCGAATTCACCACATTCAAATGCATAGAATTAATTTTCCCAGGTTATGGCGATGCAATACTTCTGGCACATTGTGTGAAGACTGAAGAGCATAGCGTAAACGCGCATGAGTCCTGCCTTAACGTGCCGCACCGGGATGACGTGCATGACTGTGCAACAGGTCAAACGACGATAGCTTCCGACAGTGCTAAATTGCTAAACATTGCCGATCGTGACCATACATGTAACGGCTCGAAATCTTGGGTGGGGTCCCCGACCATTTTTAGGGATTTGAAGTTAAATGACCTCTAATTTTCAACCAAAAAACACCTAGAAACGGCCAAAAATTCAATTTTTTTAAATGTTGGGTCAAAAATTTTCCGGCTTTGGGAGGATGGGGAAAACCAAATTTTTGTGGGGATACCATTTATCTTCCCCTGTTACATGTATGATCAAGACTCAGAATTAGTGAAGCGGAGCCCGAAAAATCTTAACTGCGGTTTTACTGCAGTGAATAGCATGGCCAGGATTACTAATTTGAACGATCAAAATACTGCCGAATTCGATAGAATTTCGTCGCCTCAGTTCGGTGGTCTGTTTACTGCTCAAAATAATGATTCAAGTGCTTACAGCCAAGATTCACTGAGCATTGAAGACTGTGCGTCGGATATTTATTCTAATTCTGCTAGGGGGAGCGCTTCGTGCGGAGATGATTCGGAAGAAGACCGCCTCTCTAACGGCACGCTAACTTTCTTCGTACCGCCTGAATGCAGTGATAACGATTTTTCGGCTTATCAAAAAGCTTCGGTGAGTTAGTGCACTATTTTTAGACTCGATTTGAATCAGAACTATTTGTTTACTTGCAATTTTTAGTTTCGCGAATTACGAGTATATCTCGTTTGTCTTGTTATTATTTTCCGAAAATTTCACTCTTCGACTTTTAATATCTTCCAAAGTCGCTTGCAATAAAAACGCATGTCTTCTTTTAGAATAAATAGAATAGAAAAGAATATAATTGGAAAAATAGAAATTTTAGAATAGAATAGAAAAATAATGAATGAAAAAAATTAGAATAGAATTGAATACAGAGAAAAGAAAAAGAAAAGAAAAATGAATAGAAATAGTACCACGACATGTGAAATTGTAGTAATTTTTCATTGACTGATAAATGATGGATTAGTAGGTGGGCTTAAGTGTCGCATATGCGTATCGAAATCTAGTTCTGAGCTTTTTTAAGTGGGAAAAACTAGATTAGCGCTTTACTGGAATGATGTTTTTTTATCTTGATATCTTAGGTCGCTTTGTTCGATTATATGAATATTTACACTTTCCTTGCTTCTGCAATATTTTAGAAAAATGCATTATTCCGAGTTCTTACAGCAGCTCTTAGATGTTTCAATTTTAATGTTATTGTTCCCAGTCTAAAATGTGTAATCTTCATTCTTGCGTCATCACATTATATAATAAAGAAGTGTTCAACTGCGTGATATGAAATTTCGTAAGTAAGCCCATTTGTAAAACTGATACTTCGCCTTAAAAATTAAGTCCAATTTAATAATATTCGCTAACCACGTGGGATTTTTTCGATGTAATTTAGGACGAATCTGTGAACGGAACCGGAAATGCTTGCAGTGGTGTGTGTGCGGCTACATCGAATCCTCTTAATGACATCAATAAATTGTCCAATGCGCTGAGTTTCAGCATTGAAGACACCTCAACATCAATCGAACATAAAACTCGTTGTGAATCTAGCGTTTTAAATTGTAACGATGATACCACGAATTCGTCGAAACGGAGGGAAGTGGACAACAGTTTCTCTGACCATAATTTCAGTGAGAGTTACGAGGATGCATTGCCGGAACCGCATGTATTAACCCGTGACGTTGGTGTTGTATTGCAAAGAGCCAGGCGCTTTGCAAAGTCGGTTGTTGATGCTCTTCCGTTTTGACGTCAGCCTATACTACATTTTTGTATTTATTTCTATTTCGTTATTTAGCAATTGTTTTTTGTGTTTTCTCTCGTAGTTGCTGTTTGTGCGATTGTTTCGAATTTTATGAGTCACAGACATTTTTCTGAGTGAATATAATAAATTGTTTACAACATTAAAATAGTAGTTTTAGGGTAGTTTTCACACCTGGGCGTGGAGGGAGGGGGTTAGAGGGTATGCACTCCGCACCCCCCCCCCGAGAATCAAAATAGCCCCCCCCAGAATTCAATTTTAAAATTTTTTGTTTTTTTCTTCATTTTTTGATGCCAATGGATAGTGCTCGATGAGAAACGTTGAAAAATGGTATTTTCTCGCCATACCACCATTTTCAAGGCCATTTTCTGACCTTTGAAAAATCTTGACCCCCCTAGAATCTTGGTGCTGCCCACGTATGGTAGTTTTAGGACTCGGGAACTGTAGTCTGTTTCACACAACTTTGGTCATAAATTTTAAAACTATTTACGACAATAAGCTGACGGATTGCGATTACAGCATTGATCTGATATATAAACATCGTAACTCTTGGCCTACTATCGACGAAAATTCTTTGAATTTATGCACAAAGTTATGTGAAACAGACTATAAGTACCTACCTCATAATAAACATATTATGCGGTTATTATAACCCACCCCGTTTCCGTCGGAGGTTTCTCCCATTAGGGCGTGATTCAAAGTCCATGCGCGGTGTTCTCCTAGAACATCGCGTCAGGAACTCTTTTCGGAAAAAAATCCCTCTAAGGTACTCTTAGGCCTCGGGAATGGGGTACTCGAGATGAAAATACTTATTTTGTTACAAATTTTCCCGTTTCCGTCGGAAGTCTCTTCCCCTTGGCGGTGGTTGAAAATCTCAAATAGTTGCTTCCTCAAGTTAAGTCATATCACGATGAATACTGCCTCTCCGCTTTCGGAAAAATATCGCCCACTCATGAATAGTTTTAGAGCTCGTAAACGGGATACCTACCTCGAAGATTTTATACCGTTACAAATTTAACCCTTTTCCGTCGGAGGTTTCACTCCTGAAACGCTTAAAAATCTCCAGAATTCCCATATAGTCCACGTCAGGGTAAACACCCCAATCTCGCTTTCCTTACTTTGAAACGCCCCCAAGAGAAGAAATCCCTAGGGTCAGGGATATGTTTGCAACAGCAAAACATGTTTATCATGTGGTAGCCCGTTTTCAGGCCTTAAAATTACCCATAAGTTAGAGAAATTTTCCCAAAAACGGAGTTGGTGAATGGCGTTGTTTATCTTGACGAGTCCTGGAAAGTGCCATTCCATGACTTAGAACCATACGTGGGCAGCAAGAAAATTCTGGGGGTGCAAGATTTTTTTGAAGGTCAAAAAATGGCCTTAAAAATGGTGGTAGGGCGATAAAAACACCATTTTTCGACGTTTCTCATCAAGCACTATCCATTGGCATCAAAAAATTGCGAAAAAACCGAAAAAAATTTTCAAAAATTGAATTCTGGGGGGGTATTTTGATTTCTGGGAGGGGGGGTATTTTGGTTTCTGGGGGGTGCATACCCCCCAAACCCCCCCCACGCCCAGGTGTGCTTAGAACTATTCCTATGGGAGAAATTTTCCCAGAAACACGATTGAGATGGTCATTCTGATGTTCCCTACTTGGGGAATCCCGTTCCAGGACTTTGAACAAATACCAGGGGTAAAACCTCCGACGGAAACAATGCGAAATTATAATGTCATGTATTTATAATACCTACATTCATCATGAGGTGCCCCGTTTCCGACTCCTACACAACTACCTTGTACTCTAAAGCTGGAAAAATTTTTCCAGAAATGGCTTTGGGTGTGTTGACCCTGACGCACCTTACCTGGAAAATCCTCCTCCCGGGACCTTGAACCGGCCCAACGGAAACGTGGTCAATTTTGCAAGTGAAGCAGCACTTATACGCTCTCCGAGTTTTGAGCTATGTTTAGCTCTTTTTGCGCTCAAACCCGTAGGTTTGATGCTTCATCTCTAGTTAGAGTGGCGCAATTTCTTTTTTGGTTGAGCAATAGTTTGGCGCGCGTAAGCGTCCGAACACTGGCCAGTGGCAGCACTCAAGCTGCACAGTAGGACTCTGCATTGGAGGTCTCACGGAGATACCTTTGGGCATCTCCCCAAAGGGCCTATTTGTTAAGAGGGGGTAGTTTAAGTGAAGCAGCACCTACACGCTCATCGAGCTTCGTGCTGTTTTTAGCTTTTCTTTTTGCGCTCAAACCCGTAGATTTGATACTTCCTGTAGATAAGGTGGCGCAATTTCTTTTGCTTGAGCACTGGTTAAGCTCGCGTAAGCGACCGAACAATGGCCAGTGGTGGCAGCACTCGAACTGTAGAGTCCTTCTTGGCAGCTTGAGTGCTATAGGGAAGCGGGGGCAAAGTTTAAAATGTTACACAGCGCATTGTATAATTAGCGAATCAGTCGATGCGAGAGGCGGGCGAGTGTTAAGAAACTGCTCTTCACCGATTGGCTGAACAGTTAATACTTTTGAGTCATTATACTGTAAAGAAGTCAAAAACTTTGAAACAAACTATAGTGGAGACGACAGAATTGGTGCCATAACGCTTTGATCGAGAAAAAATTCCAATGTTTGGTTCAAGAAAATAAACGTGAAAAGAATGTTCTCGACGAGGCTCAAATTGTCTGCTAAATCAGCCGACTACACGTGCGCGTGGGAGCAACCTCCCTTTCTTACGAGAATCCGGCACTGCCTAAAAGTCGATAGATCCCAAGATTTTAATTTTTGACGTGTTTTTTGGGATTTTTGCCACTTGTAAACCATCCAGACTCCAGAATTTGACTGCCGCCATGTATGTACGGAGCCGACCAGCTGCGTTTCTTCTTTCTTTTTCCATCAAAGCATCACACCACTTTGGTCTGAACATACCGTTTACATTTTATTTTGAGTTCTGAACTTTAGTTCAGCCATGACTGTAGTCTGTTTCACATAAGCTTGCGCCTCTTACTTAACAATTTTAGTACGTTGTAAAACAACATTCTCTAAATTGCCTTATATTCACCTATATTTATAATTGCTTTACAACGCTGTAATTTTTGCACGATCATCAAGCGCATAGGCCATGGATTATTTCGCATAAAATAAAAATTAGTGAAATATGATCTGAAAAATCAAAACACAAAATTTTAAATGTTTTGTCCATATGAAAATAAAATTTCATGGAACACAGCGATCCATATTAAGAGATATCAAAAACGAAATTTATTGTGTGTATTGCTAAATTGATTCAGTTATACATATTGGATAATTTTAAACTCTCATTTTATTACACTAAAAATATCAATTTACATTCTTATTCGCGAACAAAGTTACAAGTTCATTTGGTTCTTGCAGTTGCGTCGTGCGGCTGTTTCATTCATAGCGTTCCTTCATAATCGCTCGACAAGAATGCTGTACAATTGCGTCCGATATGCCGTCTTTTGCTTCAATTTCATTCTATTTGTATGGTTTTAATTTTAAGTATAACTTATATTTCTACCCTATTCCATCTACATTTCTGAAATTAAGCATAATATAAAAAATCATATTTAAGGAACATGCATTAATGTATTATACTGCTGATAAAAAGCGTCGGTCAACAATATTTAAACGCGCCGCAAATTCTCGTAAATAATATTCAATTCTATAGTCTATTTCCACGAAACCTTTTGCACGAAAACCAATTTTGAGCTTTCGAGCAAGCAGCTACAAAAGTGGTTTCTAGGCAGCCTACAGTAAGACGATTCAGCACTGTAAAACTTCATATGCTTATCAATAGATATACACAATATGATTGTTGTTTCAGTTTAAAGAGCTTTTATAGTCGATTTATATTACTCAGGAATTTTGATCTGTGCAAAAGTTTCGTGAAATAGACTATAGTTCCACTTTTCAGTAGTGGCGTAAAAGCTTCTGTTGTGCGTACCGCAGTATAAGTGTTTTAAAATTGCCTTGATAATCTCACATTTTTATTTTATTATAACTTAACGGCTTAAGGGCAGTCCAAGAACATTGTTATAAAGGCCACTTTCGCAGAGAAGGAGGCATCGCCCAATGTTCCCCATGATAAATTTTAGTCATATTGGGCCCAATATGATGTAAATAAAGTTTCATGGCTGCCCATGCAGTGGTTTTTTTTACTTTCTACTTACAACGTAAATACTAACACTAAAGCTTACATCATAAAGCATGTTATATAACAATAATAAAGCTATTATCATAAAGCATTACTTGAAAATAATAAAAAATCACTTATGAAATTCAGGAAAACACTTCATATGTAAACGTTTTCCACAAAATTCACACCACATTGTGATATTCTTTGTGCAGACAATGCATCGACCTTGTGACGTTGGGGTCAAGAAATGACCTTGTGATGTTTTGACATCATTGCAGATAGGTGCTGTGGGGCCACCTTTTCGAGTGCGATAGCTGGAGAGGCCACATTTCATTGCTACCATTGTGATTTCTCGCCTGAAATCCAAATGGCTCATAGCTTCTTTGCCAAGCAGCTGACAGTGAATTCGCCAAGCTGCAACAACTGCTAAATTCAAGCCATTTGAAAATAAATTCCACCACCATTTTTTAGATCTAAGCTTTGGACGGTAAGAGGCAAGTAGGCGGTCGAGCAGGTCAACTCCTCCCATTCCTTGATTGTATGCAGCAATCATTTTAGGCTGCTTTATCTGAATTTTTTCTATTCCTTGATGGAGTATCGAGTGGCATTTTGAACTGGAAAAGGTTTCATCCAGTTGGACATAAGTGTGACAACACTGTTATCATTCCAACGCACACAGAGGACTTCACCATCACTTCTATAGTCGAATTCACCACGATCTTGCTTGCCCAGTTCTTTGGATGCCAACAATGGACATTTTCCAGTCCTGTTTTCTCTGACTGTGCCAATTGCTCTAAAGCCTTTTTCCTTTAGCTGGATCATCAGGCTGCGGGAAGTGAAGAAATTATCGAAGAAAAGGCTATGGCTTTTTGGGTCTTGTATGACAGAGGTCAAGTCGGAAATCACTCTTGTTCCAAGTGGCACCTTTTCAACTTCAGGCTCTTGCTGATTTTTAGCACCAGTATAAATCTGCATCGAAAAAGGATATTCATCAGGGCTGCACATCATCCAAACCTTGTAGCCAAAGCGGATTGGTTTGCCACGAATAAACATTTTGCAAGAATGATTACCATAATAGGGCACCATTGACTCGTCAATGCTAAGGCTTTCACTGAAGACTCCACCTATCTTCAAAAGTTGAGCTGACAAATGATTATAAAATGGTTCAACTTTAGCAGCTTTGCCAGGCTGTAAGTTCAAATTATCAACTATGTGACAATAGCTTTTCAGGCATTGAAAACGTTTTCTTGCCATAATTTTTGGGACAATATTGTTGCTCAAATCTTCTGCAGTTGACCAGTAGTGGGCTTCTTCTGGGAGGCAGTGGTAGCCACTGAACAGAAGGATTCCAAAAAAATCGGGTGATTTCGTCAGCATCAGTATCAGCTGTGGCCAGTTTTTGTTGAGCATATAAATTCGTCATATCTGCGAGTTGTTGTAAATAATCTTCCCCTATGACTTCGATGAAAATTTCAAATGGGGTCTTTTGAAGAAGGTCAGGGCGAACATCGGCCAATTTTGGTGGAACATTTTGATCCATTTCGGTCTGGAAGGCGGCTTTTTTTGTCCATCGTGGTTTTGGCTTTTCATGTGTATGTTTTGGTTTTGTATCTCTTGATTCTTGACAATAGGCTGATAGCAATTGATCATCTTCATCGATTTCTTCATCGCTTTTTGAATCGACTTCTTTCCAATTCCAATTCGCCACATACATCGACTGGAACTTCGGGTATAAGGGCTTCATCTTCGATATCTTCAACGTCTGAGGCTTCCAAATTGTCTGCTGGTGGAAGAATGACAATACTGGCATCTTCGATTTCAGGATCTGCAAGCAGTCGTTCCACAGCTTTCTGGACTGTCAAGCATCGTCTGGTACTCATATTTAGTAATGAGAAACAAATAGTAACACAGGATGAATAAACAATTGATAATAAAGCACAACAATCAGTGATAGATATATTATGATTAGATAACTGATTATTGAATGAAACTATCTGAAATTCATCTGCTTATATACAGTCATAAAAAATTCTAGAATTTTCTACAAAGTCTTGATGAAGATTCTAGAAATTCAACAAATTTCTAGAAATTTCCAAAAGTTTCCATGTAATATTTCATAGAATGTTCTAGAATTTTCTATGAATTTCTGTAAGTTTCTAGAAATTTCCAAAAGTTTCTATGACATTTTTTTTAGTGATTAGTAGTGTATTTTGTATGTTTATGCATGTTTCTCTACTTATTGTTACAATTTGCCCGATTTTGTAAAATATGTATATTCTGTACCTCGATCTTACCAACGTTCCATTTTTGGAACATGCCCAAAGAAACCTATGCAGAAATGTAAATACTCGTCTCTAGTTGGGGTAACTTATATCAGAATGTTCCAAAAACATCCAGAAATGTGAAAATATAAGCCAAATTTAACAAAAATGGGGGTGGTCAAAAGTAGAGGTCAAAAAGGTCAAATCAGTCCCAAAAGTCCAATTTTGGTCAACTTCACTGATTATTTTTGAAGTCAATAAAAATATTTGAAAGCTGAAACTTCCCTGTGATAAAATTTATCATTTCGTGACACTAAAAGTCAAAATTCGAACTTTAAATTCCTATTTTTAATTAAATGGCAGCCGATTGAAAAAATGTTCCTTTTTTGGAACGTTGGTAGATAAAAGGTAAAGTCCGATTTTTCTAAAAACAAATCATTGATAGCGATCTGTAATCCTAGATTGGAGCGCTTGTTTGTCTGGGTTTGGGCATATACATGAATATCCAGTGGTCAAATACGGTCAAGTTTTTCGAAACCAGCTTCCTTACGATTCCTGCACTTGTTGTGTTGTTAGCCTGCCTCATAGCAATTGTTTCGTTCTTTGGCTGCTGGAGTGCCATAGCCGGAAGTACCTGCGGTCTTGTTAATGTAAGTAGCTCGTTCGTGATAATGAAACTTAGGTATTATCATTGAAGCTCAATAGCTGAAGATGAGAAAGACCTTGAGAGAGACACGCATGAAGCTCAAGGGCTCTAATTCAAAGGCTTGGGTTTTCCTGTTCAGAAAATGTTTCACTTTAAAAAAAAAAC
The DNA here is from genome assembly GCA_036768485.1 of Mermis nigrescens. NCBI lineage: Eukaryota > Metazoa > Nematoda > Enoplea > Mermithida > Mermithidae > Mermis > Mermis nigrescens. Next base: position 459,563 of record JAVLUZ010000512.1, on the reverse strand, counting down.
TTCTTTTGCCATCGTTTTCCTATTGTCCTTGACTTTTCCTCTTGTCTTAATTGTTCTTTCTGTCGTTCTAAAACTGTACCTTCATGTTTCTCGATTTTGGATGCCGTAGAATAGAAGGCGATGAAAAAGATCGAAAACGGAGGTAATGCTCCTACTGTAAATATATTGATTGCTAATTAATATACATTTTTGCATCTACTTTACGTAGAATCTCTGTGGCAAAGCTGCCATGCTGCCGACTTAATTGAAGATGATTAGGTATTCTATATTACTGCTGTTCATTTCATGAAATTAAGTACGATTTCCAATGGCAAGAGATTAAATTTGAGACTTTTTGAGCGTTTCCGCACCAACGAAAAGTGTGTAAACCTAAAAAAATGTTTTTGTTTTTTGAAGCGTGCTTTTTGTTCTCCAAATGTTTTTCGATGAAATGAAATGGAATAATCGGTTAATAATCAGAAACATGAGATAAGGTGCAATAGAATTTCGATTAGATTTTGTGCTTTTGTTATCGATCATTAAAACTTGAACTATCTGTCAAAAAATACGGTCTAGCCCTCCAGATTGTGCAAGGTCCCGGCCGCACTGTCTTCCCGATCAATGATATAAGTACCCAAATTTAGCTGCGAGAAATTTTACCAGGATTACCCTATTCTTCATGTGATCTAATTTTTAAAGAAAGGGAGTGTTATAACTTCGAAGTCCACTTCTAATAACTTTCCCTCGCAAAGCTAACGAGAAACTTATGTATGTCACTAAAACACAATTGGGAAGGCTGTACATGAAAATCCTGCAAAAGTCGACAGTGGACGGTTCTGAATTTTAAATAGTAGGGAAACTTGCGTGGTCGAAAACAAACATGCACATGAGAGTATGGTTTAGCATATAGACCCCTGAAGGATAAAGGAGAAAATTTCGGGGCAAAAATGTAGGTAGCGAATTTACAACCAAAACGACATGAAAATCAATTTTTTACGCAACCATATCATAAAATTCACCCGAAATTAATGTAGTTTATACACCATTTTAGCATTTATACTTATTTTTAGGTCATTTTAGCTCAAAAAGCTCTCTTGGCTGACTGGTTCCGTACCTGATAAAGTATGTATAAACCGTATGAATATGAATTAAATGAAGTAGTACTCTGAACCGATTTACACCTTTTTACAGTTCGCCATAATCCTCATTTGTCTGGCTATTGGACAAGCCCTGATATTCGCTTTCCACGGCCAGATATTAAGTAAGGTGAGTTGTAAGGGTAGATGCATTGCGTGGCTGTTAGGAATATATTGAGCTAAAATTTAAGCTTTTAAATAATATGAAGGCTAAGCTAACCTGACTTTTGCAGAGTGGATGCCTTAAATTTATTTTGTATTGTCGATTGGTTTGAGTTTTTTAAATTTTTTCCCTCTTTCGGCTTTCACTACCCTATACCCTTCACGTTTTTGTCTGATAGTATAGGTCCAACATTAAATACAAAAAACACATAATGCCACTGCATAAAAAAGCGAAAGTCCTTGTACATTAAAAATTATGATTTATTTTTTGCTGCGAGCCTAATCCGCGTATTAATGTTGCGGCTTCCTTTACTTACTGCATCAAGTTGAATCGCTATTACTAAGCCGAAGCCTAAACTGATTCAGTGACGGAAACAGATTAAGGATATATGTATAGTCTGCTTAACGAAACCTTGTGCAAGAATCGCAATTTTGTCATCTATGTCAATCGGTCAAAAAAGTGGGTTGAGATGAATTAAAAATCACGATGTGCGTAGCAGTTGATAAGCAAATAAAGTTCTATTATGAAAAATTGTACTACAGTAGGCTGCTTAGAGTTGCTTTTATAGCTCTCCATTCTAGTGCTGAAATCGTTTTTCATTTAAGTGCAAGCATTCGCGAAACAGACTCCTGCTATTTCTCGCACTCTCTAAAGCCGGGAAAACAATCTAAGATTAAGAATGTAGACGGATATTCAATTTTAAGAAATTTGATTGACAAGAAGTCGATAATTTACCGTAATAAAATATGAGATTAATGCATTAATCGCTGTCTGTCAATTTATTGTTGCTGACAGTTGAAGGCTTTGCTCAAACTTGTATGTAACCGACTACAGATGCACTAATCTAATGCATGACGATCAAGCTCGTCACTTATATTAAATGTTAAGCAGAAAGTCGTAGAAAAGTTCATAAATGAAACTGACAATCGATTCAGGTCGCAGGTTTTAGTAGATTTTTTTAAAAAATCATTAGTTTAATTTCATCCGAAGTGGCATTCATATCGCGTGTTTATCCTTGGAAAAATAAGAGCATGTACATATTAGTAGCTTTAACATGGAGCCTTATACAATAATGAGCAAATTTGAAGTCAGTTTATTGTAGATAATTGAATCATTATCCTTATTTAAAACATGTAAGCTAACATTTTTTAGCTCAGCTTATCTTCAGTTGGAAAATAATATTAGTCGCTATCGCCGCAGCTTCTGTTGTTCGGCTCTTTTGTTTTTTATTGGAATAAATCAAATCTCGACCTAAAAATAGACTGATTATCGTCCTTTTTCTCTCTATCTTACAGATTTCCTCTTACTGAAATCTTTCGATGTATTTAAATTTCAAGTAAGTCATCAATCTCCATTTTGCACTTCATCAGTGTTGCTTTGATGATGCATAAACTTATGCTCAGCAACCATTAATAACTGAAGTAATTTGATCAATTTTCCCTAGGCCGAAAGCGTAGCCGTAAAGAACCTCGTGAAAACTATGCAAGAGTACAATCGCGATGAAAGTGCGACCCTAATATGGGACAAAGTTCAGGACACAGTAAGTAATAGAAAACGATTGCTTTCTGAATTAAGCTTTATGTGTTAGCATTTGGTTTAAATCGAAAAGCAGTGGAATTTCAGAATTAATCATAATTCTGCTTGTCCATTTCTTGACTCCCTAAATTTTTTGGACGCGACTTTAAATCACGTGGTGCAGAGCGGAAGGCATATCAGGTACAGGTATATGTTACGGTGATCATGGTCAATTGTAATCAATCGAATTTCTGAAATGATCTGGCTTCTTTAGGCCTAATTGAGCAGTATTTCTGCCAATTTGTCTTTCATGTGCAATCAACTTATGTACATATTTCCTGCAATCGTCAAGCATTTTAAATCGACCGCAGCCTTCTTAAGGAGTAATTTAGTAAGCTTTTTTGATATAGGTACCCGGGAAAATACAAATTTTACAAATTTACTCCGCTTGCTTGGACTCTAGCTAGCCGCAAAAGATTAATGGATTAATATAGATTCTTAGATGCAATTTAAGATAAAAATCGAACCTAAATTAGTGATGAGTAAATGGCGATTAGGGCCTATCATCACGGAAGATAAGCTTCAGGCGGGATGAAGATCTGTTTTCTCTATCCATATAAGGCTCAATTACACTAGGATATACGGGTCAAACAGTAACCGCCCTTTTACTGTAACAGATATAGTACGAGTATATGGGTATATGCCTTAATTTACAATAAAATTTTTAAAAATGTCTTCCTGCGTCCTTGCACTGCAAGTCGCTGAACCGATACGATGATCTTTTAACCTAATGGCCAACATCCCGATAGACACACCGAAAAACGATCTCGTTAGACCACTGAATCAGCACTGAAAAGTTTCGTTATCTTCACTTTATGAGATACCTACCAGGCTTTTTTTAGTTTGTACCTTGCAAATGAAATAACTGTAACTGCGAGAGTTACACGTGTAGGCGAACCTGCCTTAGCAGTTCGCAATAGCCATAACATAGCCAATACTAGTAGCTATCTATGATAGTGCACTGTGGGCTATGCCTTCGGTCTTCCCATTATTTCCCCAAATTTTCAATAATAAAAAACATTTAGATACTTGTCCGGTAGCATAGAGCTAAGTGTATGATAATAGTAATTGTTTAATGCATACCGCTTACGTGAATCAAGAACTTTCGATCTGAGATAAAAGTGATTCAGTATTATGTTAAATTGATCGTTCTTTAATTTACTGTAATGGCCCTTGAGGCCAGTGAATGTAACGTTGTAGTTTAGTCTGGCGTTTTTGCTTTTCGTTAGCCAGTTGTACGTGGATATAGTCCGTATGTTTTCGTTTTCTTCTTGCTTGTTGTCCGGCTTCAGGCCGTGAATTCATCGTTGAATCAAAATAGAGAAAAACCTACCCAGTGGTTTTGGCTATACCGAGGGTTAGGTCGGCCACCATCCCTACGTCGAGGATTTCCACCCATCTAGTGGACTGATAGGTAAATTTCGTATGATAGTCTATTTTATTCGAAAATCATAATTTATCTCTCAGATTGATCAGCATAGAGCTCGTTGTTGTTGTTTTCATTGTTCAGTGTGCTACACAAATTAGGAACCAAAAACATTTCGAATCAGGCACTGATTGAAAATAAGTTAAATAAACAACTTGAGCTTGAGATAGGTCAACTGACCTCTGCGGCAAATTCCGAGACTAGGTAGGTAGCCTTAGGTCTTAGGGCGTAGCTGCTGAGATCACCCGACGAAAAGCGGCCAGCAATATTAGGGCTGAGGGGATCGAAGCCGTAAGGTCTCTAAGGGTCCAAAGATCGAAAGCCATTAGAGCCGCGCGATCGGGGCCAGCACTAAGCGTAGACTTAAGTACCTACGTACCTAGGTAAATCTCGAAGGTAATGCTAGGCCGGTCTGTGTCGCTCTTGTAGATGCAGGCCTCCTAACATTTACACAACCTTTTAGCAAACAAAACTTTTATCTCCTTTATGCTAGTTCAAATAAAAATTTTGGTAATGGAGAGGCGTTATGTTTTGAATGAAGTATATTGTGTGAACAGGCTGAATTTTTGTTTGCACAAATACAAATAAGGATCATGCAAAATTAAAAACCCCGAAACAATATAAATCTAATAAAATTATTTCTAATACCTTACTTACAAATTTGCGGTGTCACAGTTTGCTGACACTTTAATTAAATTAATGCAAGACACATTCAATATCTCTGTCTAAATTTTAAATTATCGCGCTTCCAAAAATTTTTCAGCAACAGATTGAATGAACCAAGTGAGAGATGCACATATTATGATTTTTTCATTCTTGAACTGAATCTGTTCGGTTTAGTAAAGCTTGTATTCCAACAGGTTAATGTGATTTTCTACATCGATTATGCTGAAATCCTGTTAAAAGACATGAAAACTTACAACCGTTTTAAAAAATTCAATAAGCGGGGATTAATTTGAGGTCTATTCTTTAGCATAGTGTATGAAATCGCTCGAAAACGAATGTCCTTATTACTGCAACGTCTGATTACTTCACTGATCAGTGGACGATCTAGTCGCGACCACACATGGGCGTTTGGGTTGTGTTTGTGTCCCTCTTCCCCCAGAAGTTGAAACCCCTACCCCAGCTTACTGTAGACCCCCAGAATTCCATTTTCAGTAAAATTCTTTAAAATTTTACTTATCTTGACCATCCCAGAATTTTCTTGCTGCCCACGTATGGTCGCGACCATTAGATGCACAGCATGACCGATCTGAGGGGGTCGCTGGTCTGGGAGTGGTTTAGAATTGAGCTGTTTTGTACCAAAATGACCTCAAAAAGTGGTATAATTGCTAAAATAGCATTAAAACTACGTTATTACACGTTTCTGGTCAATGTAAAGTACTTTTGAAAAACATTTTCAAGTTTCATCCATTTTCGGTCTTCATTTTGCCTTATTTTTTGGGAAAATTTCCTGGTGAAAATCCGGATGGGGGGTATAACTGACTAGAACCGTTTAATATATTATTCGTATTTCGGGCCGCCTTGCTAATGGCGCATAATGATTATATATATTGTTGACAAATTAATACATTTTAAACTCTACAACTGTTAATGTTTGTTCCAGTTCGAATGCTGTGGTTCAAGAAACTATACAGACTGGGTTATAGTCAAAAACATGCCGGCCAATTTTTCATTGCCTTCTGGTTTTAACTTCAATGTGAGTAAAGCTACGGCTAACTGGACATCGATGTTCCCAGGCCAAGCGCAGCACGCATATGACGCCGCTTTGAAATTGATAGCAAGTAGTGAGGTCGGAAAATTCGAGCTGCCGAAAACTTGTTGTAGCCCTGCTGGTAACTGCACTATCAGCTCGAGCGCACTGCGAAAAACGGTACTTTGAGCTAACTTTCTTGCTATATTGTTCAGTGGCAGATCAGGGATTTTCTCAAGGTGATATGGTACACCAAGGGTTTCGAAAACTTCAAAATAGGTCCGAAAACCGGCTATTCTCATGCAAAGTAGCATTTTTCGCCGTTTTATGTTGTCTCATTTTAGTTGAAATAATTTCTAGTGCAAAAATTTTTCGAAAAATTTCAAAATTTTAAGCAAATTTACTCAACAAGTGATTAAAATTTTTCAACTTTAGCTGAAACCCGATGCAAAAGGCCGGAAAATTAATGAAATTTTGACTGAATGACTTTTAGAGACTCGAATCACTTCGTTATTTCCTGTTTTTTGTGCATTTAGAGCAAAGCCAATTAGAGCTTTCAACGCGAAACGCAAAAAAAATTTTAGAATTAGTGCTAAACAAGGAAAGAAAACTACAAAAATATGGCTACCAGGCTGCCAAGAAAGTGAATACATGTAATAAATAGGGATAATCCGCGCGATGCTCCAGAAAAATTTCAGAAATTACGACGTTCGAAGTGGTCAAAAATCATTGACATATCCGACCTTTATCTCGCAAAATATTTTTGGCCAATGGTTGCTCCCTATAGATCCGCCCCTGATTCTGTCCTTATGTGGGTGGAAATAAGTATGTACCTCAGAGTGACTATATATTTGATATCCCGACCCTGTGCGAGAGTCATTACTGCATAAAACAATATTACCGCTAGCAGGCACGTAGCTCTAGAGGGATGGGGGAACTAGTTCCAATGATCGACCGGGCCTGATAATCTGACCAGGCCGGGGCCGGGGCCGAATCTAAAGTAACAAGGCAGGGGCCGGGGCTGGTCTCATGTTTTAAACTATGTAATATATAATAATGTGCATTTCATATATTAGCATACCGACAAATTCGTTTTACTTTACCAATTAAGCTTGCATAATGTGATAGTATGACGCAAGCTTTTTACTCAAATGTTAAACATCATGTCAGCGAATTTATGAGTTTATTTGAAGCGATTTGAAACCAAACGATCGCGTATTAAACTAAGAAAACACTAATTCATCACAGCATTATTGTACATGTACAAATATAGTACCAAAAGCTCAAAGTCCATTTTGTATAAAGTAAATGTCAGTGTTCATACAATAGCTATGTCACGCGTTCTGTATTTTGAAACTGCATTTTTCGACCGTTAGCAATGCACTTTGGTCAAATTTTGTGCCTCTGGTGATATAAAATACAAAACATTATCAAGAAGGCGCAAACGCCAATACGCCGTTTTCTAGCCAAATTTGAGAAATTTTTCGACGACAGTATTTAGAAAAAAATGTTTAAAGCCGAACCGGAAAAACTTCCCTTATTTGTACCATTTGAATCCAATTTTGATAATTTCTAAAAGCACGAAAAACGAAAAATTGCCAGACTGGTACAAGATGATTTTAAAATTGACTAGGCTATACTGTGTTGTTAAACTCAAGTTTATGTTTTCAAACAGACAAAAAACATTAAATCGCTATTTAGGCGCTATGCGCCAGAATAATTCGACAGCTTTACGCTTTTAAAGTTCAGTGTCTTACTTCAAAGAAAAGGTGTGATTAACTAAATTGGCGTGAAGCGCTGGAAAATTTTGACGTTCTTGCCTTTTAAAAGTCTTTTTCGATCATTTGGCACAACATTGGGGAAACATAATGAGAAGGCACATAAAGGCTATAGGCTGCACTTGTTCTTGAATTACTTCTCTTCAAAATGCGTACCTACATCGTACGTAAAATCTCCATTCACAATGAAATTTTCTATACTAAATTGAAGACCCGGCGGCCAGGATACTTTGAGCCTCAGCTAGGGGGCGGTTACCCTCATGAGAAACAATGAAAATTCTTGATGCGCTTTTGAAAGACCGCCAGAATAAATTTTAATACAATTTTGAAATTAATAAGTACAAACTTTTTGGGCGAGATTTATTGTTCTTGTATACCTTTCGTCTTAAAAAGAGCCCATGTTTAAGTTAGACTTTGTAAATAAGGCAAAACAAAATTTTCTGGTGCTTCGTGAAGAATTATTTTAAGTATCGTTTTTATTTAAAATGTAAAAGAATATAATATTTAATTTGACTTAATACCGGAATTTAATGAAAAAAAGTTGCGTGAACAATTTTTTCAGGAGGCTTGGATATGTGTATAAATCATTTTTGTTGCCATTTTATGCACATATTCTTTGAATAAAATTCAAATCTATTTAAATTTAGAAAATTTTATTTTTTCATTTCCAGTGTGTAGAACTCACTCAGAAACGTTCAAAAACACTTTGTTTTTGCCTATCTACAAGCAGTTGTTGAGATATCTAATTCCAAAATTTTAATTCCCCGTATTCAAAAGACTTGCTACGTGCCTGCAAATCATAGGCGATTTTGTCATTAATGCTGGTAGCCATCTAAATCTAGTGTCTGCATTACGCTTTTTTCGGAAATTACTGTTCAAAAACGCCAAACAATATTTTGGAAAAATCCATTTTTAATTTTCTTTTTCTTTCTCCAACGGACTACTTCCCTGTAGTTTTGCACAAATTCTTCTGTTAATAATAAGTATTAGATAAATTTTAACTTCTAATGCTACTGCGCATCTAAGAATATACTGGGTTTGAATTAGGAATTTACGAATGTGCCTGGCACATCACATCCCTGTGTATTTAAGGATAGTTTTACGACTTCTCTATAATTTGAAAAATTCAAAATTAGTTATACGATAGATAGCTTTTTGTAGAAGCCATTCAGAAGAACACTGCGAAACGAAGTAAACGAAGAGAAGTGCACATCCCACTGCTTATCAGCATCACTAGCGGATCTAGGAAAAAATTTTGGGCGGCGGTCCAAAAATTTGAAGTCAGATATCTCGCGAATCATTTGGAGATAGACGAAAATAAAGGCATTTTTGAGCATTTCTCGACAAGCTCTATAAAATATTGAGGAAGAATTTTGAAAAAATTAAAAATTTTCTACTTATTTCATAATCATATGCAGGAAATGTATCGTTCAAGCTATCTACACAACTGGTTTCTGATCATCCAATCCATGACTAGCTTGTTAATATTGATGCTTGTAATCAATCTTTGTGTTTTGAGAAGAAAAACAAGATGAAAAATGAATAATTTAGCACTTTACGCTGGAAATATTTGGCATGTTCTCTATGTTTATCTCTTATATGGGCGTTTTTGAGCGATTTAGTGGGCAAAAACTGTACATTAACAATCGGAAAATTTTGCATTTAGTAGCTTAAAAGTATCTATCCTAGAAACCTGTTTTGGCGAAGTTTTAGACGCATTTCAAGAGTTTTTCATTTTTTCCTCTAAGGGACTTTTGTAAGAAATTTTGTTTATTTCAAGGATGGGGAAGTCCCCTCCCACGGGTCAAGTTAAACATACAAAAGCGACCATTTGATTGTATTGGACGCAAAGAGAATGCAAGAAACACCCTCGCTTTTACAATTGAGGGATCTGGGGTAATGCGCTCGAACGCCCCCAGCAGGATCCGGAGCAGGGCCCCGAAAATTTTGTAAAGTGAAATGTTGAATTGTATATTAAATTGTTCACAAAACCGGCCGAATAATGGTTTCAAGCTCAGCCTAAAAACAAGCTCCTTCATACGTTTGATACAAACCATTTCAAACTCTTGCTGTGAAATGACTGATCTGCATTGATGTTTTGCATTGCGCGTATCAAGTTGGCCTGCGCAAACAACATATCTTATGTAGAATCCCACAGCGATTTCCATATGAGCTACAGTAACCAAATATTACTGATCCAGGGTCTACGACGTTTTGGCGCCGCCGTTCTGGCGCCAGCAACCTATAAATTATTCTAATTAAATCAATTTTGGAGCAATTTTAAAATTAATTATATATTCAGAAAGCAGGTTCAACAAGCTGCAAAATATCATATTGTTCTTCTTCGATTCGATGAGTATCATCTGTGTACGACTGAAAAACTGTAGAAAATCCAGTGTATTTTTAGATGCATTTAATTATCTCACAAAATTCGAAGAAATTCTGAAAGTAAGTTATACCATCACGTAGAGAATTGAATGGGCTTTCAGAATCTGTATTATACTTCAATCATAAATGAAATGCAAATAATTAATAATATTACAAAGAGTGTGGCGTCAAAACGGCGGCGCTAAAACGTCCCATTTCGTACTGATCCATTACTCGTGTCATATCTACTTAATATATTATGCAAAAGTTTTGACTATAAACAATGGATTGTGTAAAGTTAGGTTACTGTAACTCATATGGAAATCGTTGGGGGATTCGACATAAGATCCCAAACAAGTTTTACGTTCAAAACAATTTTTTGTGGCGGCACTGTGAAGCAGGGTGGTTTTTATAAAAAATTCACTCTTAGGCGTCCTGCTGTCATTGCGCAAATAAAAGGTTCCAAGCTCGAGGGCATCTCTTGCACCAAAAAATTCAAAACATCTTAATAGGCTGTCATTCAATAATATTGGTACACGATTTGTTTTTTCAATAATATTGGTACGCGGTTTTTATCAATTTAGCTATGTTTGTTTAATAGGGTTGCTGGTACAAAATTTCCGACTACGTTGCTGGGCTTTCGCAGAACTTCAGATCATTGCCATGTGTATCATATGTGGCATACAGGTAGGAAATGATGGTTTAATTATAAATGATTATTCATGTAGAACATTGAAATTATGCATCGACTAGTTAGAAAACAGAGCAGAGGATTCATTCTGCTTAGAGAAGAAGTTCCGCTGAGCGGTATAATTAAACATCGAGGACCTAAGCGGAAGCGCTTATAAATTTTTGATTTCGTATGAGTCGTTGATTCCAAATATAAAATCCACAATCGTAATTTTTGTCAGTAATTAGGCACTTAATTTTATCAGAATCCGTAAGTGTTGGTACGTAAGTTGGCCGTAGTGAAGGATAGCTGTTTTAAACCGAATCACTTCAAAACTAGGAGTGACATGAAGTTTTTCCAGAAACTGATCGCTCTTTCTACCATGTAATTGGTCTGTACTCAGCGCAAATCGGAAATATCATGATGCGGACATCTCTAATGTAAAGTCTAAACAAATAATTTATTATAATTATCAGTCCAGAAGTTAGTAGTAAAAGTTCCTCTTCGTAAAAATAACGAAGGTATTAGCTAGAACGCACTTAATAGATCAATCTATATAAAATTTCTGAAATTGCAGCTCCGATTGACCCTCACACTACTTAGCTCATGGTAGTTCAAACGTTCTTTAATATTCTTAGATAATTTATCGTGTATTTTCTGCACTAAGTGTCACTTGGCTGATAACCAGGAAGCTCGATTCGAGTCTAAGCTAGCCATTAATTTTTCGCTATTCGTAGACTGCTGTACAGGCCAGAAGTGATATATTTTTGATGAAAAGTTAATTTATTCACATATTCTGAACGAATTTAGAAAATGGTAAGGCTGGTTTAAAAGCTAATGAAAACCCAGACATCCTACTTATTTCGCTGCTACTTCAAATTTTTAGCCAACTTTAGAAAATAGCAAGATAATGATTTTGCATTCAAGTGGCCGAGAGCAATAAAAGTTAAGACTGCTATTTTTATCAATTGGAACACATCTTGTAAATTTTTGTAAAGTTATCAGCTTGAAATTAAGTAAGGTTAGAGAAGCTGCTATGGAAAGCAGTGAAGCCGAAGGACTTGACTTCTGAATTCTTTCAACCAGAGAAAAATAAACGATTTTCATACATTCAAATTTTTTTTGAAAATATATTTTTATTTTTTTTATTTTTCCTTTCTTTGCACATTCCTGGAAAAATATGATCGTAATTTTTTTCCAGGAAAAAAACGAAATTTCAAAATCAAAATTTTATGGCGTTTTATCATCAATATTACATATAACTCACAATGACATGATGTGCTGGTGTTAGACTAGTTAGAAGCTACGTACCTTCCAAACCCATAGAGCAATTAGAAAAAATTCATAAATTGTTCCATATCGATTGATTTGTTTGCCGATTCACAAAATGACAATAGTTCTTCCTGCTTCTTATTAGGTCTTACAAGTGATTCTCGTGGTGTCGTTGCTCACCTGTTTGAAAAGACAAGAAAGTCAACCCGCGTCCATGGGGAAGTTCGCTTAGGAGTAACGTCAGAAGAACTCAGCTTTGCCAATTTTTATTTTCATGCTCAGTTGCACGATTTTAGGTTATTAATCCGTGCTATTTTTACCCGATTTGTTGTTCCTCGATCATGTTTCCCATTAACTATACTTATTACCCCTGATCTATTTATCAATAAATTTGCACAATCCATGGTGTTTGAAATGTTGTTTTGCGTGAAAATTCATTGGATTTTTACAGTATTTTGATTTGAAAATAGATACTAATGTTGAATCCAGCAAATTAGCATAAATGTATGGCAACGGCTTCCTTACTCACCTCTGAAGTTAGTTGGGAGCAGAGCACACATGGGCGTGGGGGTCCTGGACAAGACGTGCAAGTGGAGAGGGGGAATTAAGGAGGGAGGTTAAGACCCCCCTCCCCCAGAATGGAAAAATGGGAAATTTTTCCGGGAAAATAAGGCAAAATGGGGGCCAAAAATGGATGAAAATTGAAAATGTTTTTTCAAAAGTGCTTTAAGTCGACCAGAAACTGTGTAATAACGTAGGTATGTACAGGGTGTCACGAAATGATAGCCCCTTCCAAAAATCGACGTTCAAGAATCATGGAAAAAATACACAAAATACCGTGTTGTAGAGTATTCAATTCTGCGTCGGATGCTTCTTTTATTAAAGCGCAATGTGCATCGGTTCATTTTTTATTGATCAGAAAGAAAAAATATCTCAGTATTTCGAATTTCACGACTACGTCCATTCAAAAATCCATATAGTCGTCTTCAGATTAGTCGACCTGCCTTAAAAAAACCCTCAACCTTAACAGATTTTCAGACTAATACGAATCATTTTCTAATTCATTTAACACCATAGACCAATTTTTCGATGCTGTTTCTGCAGAATAGCGACCGATTTCTGACTCAATGCGCAAGAGATTTTCTAATAGATTCGTCACAACTTTACTAAGACAGATCTTTTTTATAGCTAATTTTAAAAAGCTCTTTTTTGCAATGTGCAAATTACTTCTACTACCCAAAGCAAAATTGAATGCTCTACAAGATAGTACTTACAGATTTTTTCCTATCTTACCCTGAAATCAATTTCTGGAGGGGGCTATCATTTTGTGACACCCTGTACTTTTAACGATTTTTTAGCGCGTATACCAATTTTTGAGGTCACTTTGGTCCAAAAAGCTTACTTCTTGACTCCTCTCCCAGACGGGTCAGCCCCCAGATCGGCCATGTCGTACATCATTGGTCTGGACCCTCCAGAATCCGGCGGACTCCCTCCCCTAAAATCGATAGACCCCCAGAATCGATTTAAGTGCTATTCTTAACAATTTTGCTTCATTGGACCCCTCTCGCAGAATTTGGTTGCTACCTATGTATGGAGCAGAGGCGTAACCAGGATTTTGGTTTGGAGAAAACATACAAAATTTTTGAAGACTATCACAAGCTTTGGTTTGCGTTGCCAATGGACGAATTTCATGCTTTGTCCACTAGCGAATACTAAAAAAATTAAGCGGTCCAAATTCTAAAAATGCATATTAGTTAGGTTATAAATACGTTTATACGTAATATTGTCAAAATAGTTATGTGAAGATGAATTTTAAGGTTCTATGCACAATATTGGTATACAACAATATTACAGGTCCTAAAAATTACACACCGGCAATTATGCAAAATGTAAGACGAGTTTTCTTGAACAGAGAAAAATTTCTCATTATGCCTTGATTCCTCAAGTGCGTCTTTCTAAAATAAGAAATTTTCGAGTTTGTTCAAAGTGTCAGAAAAAATCGAATGAATTGATGAGTAGAACTATTTCAGTAAATCAAGGGGTTTGCTCAAGTCGTTAGACAATAACCTAATTTTCACCTAAAAATTTATTCGTGAAAATTATTTTGTAATTTTTTCACGCCAACGTATTTGTAGGTCATCCATCCTCTAAATCGATTGAGTTTGGATTTATTCTCTACTTCAAGTCAACGTGATCGGTGTTTTTTGAAGGTCTGCTGGTTTTCTGGGCTGTTTTGGCATAAAAAAATTTATCTTGTTAACAATCAACAAGCATTTGTAAAAATAGACTGAGATGGAAATAAAAAATTTTGTGAAACTGCCTGAAATTTCATTAATCTTCTTTCAGTGAGCAATGCTGGCAAATCTTGTATCTTATGTTCTGCCTGCTTCGAGTGAACATGCCGCGAAATAACATTTTTAGAAAACAAGTTTCTCTGGCCTTTTATTATATAAATGTAGGTTATTGCAAGATCGTGTCCAAGTCTACCTTTCAAGGTGCGTCATGCAATGCAACTATTATGCAAGCAGTGAATAAGAAGTTAACTAACAACCTTACTCTACTGGAAAATCGTTACTGTGCCACTATAAAAAATCATAGAATTTTCGCATTTCATGCACACATGTCTCGTAGTTATACCGTTGATCGCTTGCGATTTAAAAATCGTATGTGAAAAATTTTGAATTTCTCTGTGAGGGTATGCTTTTAACTTGTCGCTCTGCTTCGATCAGCTATCTTGTTGTAAGTTAAGAAATTGTTTTAGCACATATGCAGGCACGTAGCTGTAGGATTCTGAAATTCAGAAAAAACGGAAAAATAGGTTTTTTCACACGTTATTTTGTGCTATTTCTGGCTTAGACCCCCCAAAATTGATGTTGGTCCCCGAAATAGGAGGGCCAGCTACGTGCCTGCATATATGTAGGTCCTGACGCTTCTTAGTAAAATTTATGTTATAGCTCCGCATTTGCTTCGGCATTGTTGTTGACAACGACGTTTCAGGTAGGTACCTACTTATGCGAAAGTTCATTCCATGAAGCAAATGAATCTGATTAAAGCATTGCTTTTGGCTAAAATCTACTAAAATGCTGAATTCGTGTAAACCTATAGTCTGTTTCAATTAACTTCGTGCATGAATTCTAAGAATTTTCATCGACAATTAGCCGAGGGTTACGATACTTATATATCCGATCAATGCTATAATCGCAATCTGTCAGCTTATTGTCGGAGATAGTTCTAAAATTTATGACCGAAGTTGTGTGAAACAGACTATAGTGTGAAACAGACTACAGCAGACGGGTTCTTAGGAGGTTGACCCTCCCAGAATGGCAACTGAACCCCCGGAAAAAGGCTGCGATCACCCCTCCATAATTATCGATTTTTTGTAAAAGTTGTAAAAAGTGTGCCTTTTTAAGAGTTTTTAGCCCATTTTTAAGTCAAAAATCTCAAATTTTCGGCGCTTAGCGCCATACACACATTTTTTGACCATATTCTGTTCAATTTTCAAATTTGTTCAAAATTTTTCTACGTTTTCATGTTCTAAAAAGAATGAGCATTTTCTGAAACGTCAAAAAACAGTGTTTTTTACGTGTATCCGTCGTTTTTAGCCCGAAAAAAGACTTTTTTATAAAATTTGTGGGCCTGACCCCGCCCCCACGAATTCCCATGCTTTACATTAGGGTTGTGCCGGGTCCACTTTTTTCGTAAATTCGGGTTCGGGTCCGGGTCCAACACTTTAGGAAAGTCGGGTCCGAGTCCAAAAAAGTCGGACCCGGCGGGTCCGGGTCCGGATCCGGGTCCGTTAACATAACATTGTGTTGTACCTACCAAACCACCATATCCTATCAATTTTCCCCACATGTACGCATGCTTGCACATTTATTTGTTAGTTTCTTTGTTCCATGATAGGTTCAGTTCAGGAATGGTGCAACAAAGGAATATGCAAACAAACAGCAGCGCACTAAGTGGCGACTGTGTGACTGATGCCTGTTGGTGTGTGCAGCACGACCCCAAAAGAATGTATCCATAAACGCTTGTAATATGCTAACGCGCAGTGGTGGATCTAGAATTTTCCTAAGGGAGGGCGGTATCCCAACCAGGCACGTATTCCGGGGGGTCGGACCCCCAAAATTCAGAAAAGTCGAAAAAATAGGGCTTTTTAAACATTATTCTGTGCTATTTTTGGCCTTTTTGGGCTTAGTTCCCCCAAAATTGGTGTTGGCCCCCAAAATAGGATGGCCAGCTACGTGCCTGATTCCAACTTTTCCAAAAACAGTCAAAAATAGGTCCAAAAATTTGCTCTTAACGCGTGAAATGACGTTTTTTCGGTATTTTACATTGTATACTTTTATATAAAATCATTTTGACGGAATATTTTTCATAAAAATTTTGAAATTTTCGACAATTATGTGCAAAAAAATCGTTAAATTTCTTTGACTTTAACAAAAATCTGTTGCGAAGCGTCGGAAAATTTGTGAAATTGAGGTGGATAGACGTCTAGAAGCATTATTTACTGCTTGATTTCCTGTATATATAGCATTTGATGCGTGATATCGAAATGTTTAATTGAAAGTAGAAGAAAACTATGCAAAAATAGGTTTCTGCTGTTAAAATTAATTCGAAACCTACATGAATAGAAAATGGCGTCCAGGCAGTGTTTTTTTGTACAAGGTCCGTTTGTACATGTACAAAGATGGCCCCTTAAAGTCTTTGTACATTTTGTACACAGAAATTTTTGGGTGCTATGATATAGTACGGTAGCGACTTTAGTGTGGTAGAGTTGTTCGACCTTCAGTAGCGTATTATAGCTAATTCCAGGGTTAACGAGGGCAGAAATCATTACAAATCGTCTTAAAACGGCGCGAAGCGCCGAAAAATTTCACATTTTTCCTTTCGAAATGCGATTTCTACTATTATAAAGATGTGTAGGGCAATTTCTGCGAAGTTTAGACCTTTTTTGCGGGTTTTGACTTCCCAAAAATCATTGTACATGTACAAAGACAGTCCCGAAAAGTCTTTGTACATCGGGGAAAATCTTTGCCGAATACAAAAAACACGTGCTTCCAGATCGCCAAGGAAGTAAATAAATGTCAGTAATAAGTATCATCCAGTGCGTAGCGCCGGAAAAATGTGAGAAATTATGGTCACTGACGGCAAAAATTATTGCAAATTGCATATCCATTCTTTATCTCGCCAAATATTTTTGGCCAATGGGGGCGATCGCCCCCTGCCCCTGCTAACGCGTATTGTTACTAAATATATATCTATAAATAACTTAAACCATGCTTTATATTGCTTTTGTGTCACGCCCAAGAGACATGGCTTCAGCTTTAATATAGCGCCAATATTTGTGAGATTATTACTATTTGTCACCTTGAATGATTAAAATGTTGAAAATGATCAATTTGCCTGTTTTTAAGCCTACGTCATTTTTAGTTGTTTTTCAATATTACTGCAATGCAATATGCGTGCATTACATATTTGGACCCGGACCAGGCACCATATTGAAGGCGAGTCCGGGTCCGGGTCCGGGTCCAAGTTTATGGATACAACTGGGTCCGGGTACGGGTCCGGGTCCAGAAATTTAGGATTGTCGGGTTCGGGTCCTTAAATTTAGCCGAGTACCCGGCTATTCGGGTCGGGGTCCGGGTACCCGGCACAACCCTACTGTACATGTATGGACTACAGATGCTAATATAGCAATAGTGAGAGGAAACATTTATAGTGTGTTTCACATAAGTTTGGGCACAAATTTTGAGAATTTTTCGAAAGTAAGCTGACGGATTACGATAATTATATACTAAATCAATGCTATAATCGCAATATGTCGGCTTATTGTCGGACATAGTTTTTAAAATCAATGCCTAAACTTGTGTGAAACAGACTATAGGTAGGTAGTAGGAAGGTACCTACGTGATCACGACAATGTAGAATTGATTTAATAATTTACATCGAAAATTTTTAGTGGTATAAGATATAGGAGAGCGGTATAAAGACGATTCGAATCTTATTGAAAACCTTTCACAATGTACAAATACACTTATAAATTATTTTAATAGTATTATTTTCTGTCATCATCAATAGTTGAAAGATAGATGGAAAAAGACTTCAAGAATTCAAAATGTGCACTTAACTTTATTATTATATTCCGTAAAAAAGTAGCTTCTAACAGGCGAACCTGAAGTGCAATGCGAAGGCGCTCACATTTACATGCGCTGGCGAACAAGGCGACCATTTTTAGGCCATGTGTTTGCTAAAAGCTTTTATCTAGATTCCACATGCCGAACAGATGAAACTAACAAGAATGAGACGGAAATCAAGATCCCTCTGACTGGTTGCGGAGTTCGTAGAAGCAGATCTGTAAGGCTTTTTTGTAATCTACTACCGCTATTGCATATGAGACAATTAAATATGAATGAAAATGATGCAAACGTGTATCTAAATAATGTGCACAATTTCGTTAAATAACGTTTTGGCTCAGAAATCAAAAATCCGGAGAATTCGGGGAATTCAGGCTACCATAATTATTGCAGTTTTGTCATTTATTATAGGTCAACGCTAGAAATAAAGAAAACATAAAAGACTTATAATTTTTATCATAAAATGGGAAGAACTCTTAATATGAATGCGAACAGTACCACATAAGCTTCCAGAAAAAATTAAAAATTTATTATGTGCGACGATCTGGGTGGTGTAAAACTTTAAAGAATCCCAAAAACATGCTAAAATTTAATTTAGGTATATAATTATATATATTATATAAATTTATTATTACCCCAAAAAAACCAAGATATCTCTCCCGAAGTCGATTTTTCATTTTTTTTTGTTTTTTTCGCGATTTTTGATGCTAATGGATAGTGCTTGAGGAAAACGTTGGAAAATGGTGATTTTTCGCTATGCCACCATTTTTAAGACCATTTTTTGACCTTTAAAAAATCTTGCTTACACACACACCTCCCCAGAATTTTGGTGCTGCCTATCTATGAATCGAGTTTTTGGGATTCTACCGCATTCTCAGAGGGTCTTAACCCCTAACCCCTCCCACGCCGACACGTATTGCCGACCCTCTCTAAATCCGCCCTTGCTTTGTCTCGATTATTTAAGCAGTCGTTTTCACCACACATCACGGCGATACTTTTTCAGGTTAGCCCTCAGGGATTGCTTGTCAACGTTACGGTGATAATAACATTTCATGAGCAGTTTTTGACGACTGTCGATCAAGCGTACGCGGTTAAATGCTTTTACATGGAAGCCGAAAAAATTATAACCGCCGAATTGGAAGTCAGGTAGTCGGGAGAAAAGTTGAAATTAGACATTGACTTAATTTAGAATGTTTCGATACACGGACGAATCTCTTTAGCATGAATTAATGCATGTGAAAACTTTTGACATTAAAAAAAGCTAGTTCAAGTGTTACTATAACTAAATGGAATAAAAAGGATAAAAATGTCGTGTACAAATTACTGCTCACAGCGGCACCTATTCAGCAGCATGTATTTTTGGAGACGAATGAAAAACGATAATGTGTTTTCCATACATTTTAACCACCTTTCAATCAATTTTGAAAGAATACAGACCTACAAGACCAAAAAGTATTACCCATTTTTAGTTTATAGCCATAAATAATGGCTTTCAGCTAAATCTTCAGTCGCTCCTCTAGCTTTTTCGTTTTTTATTCAGTATGCTGACTACTGCTTATCATACACAAAATATCCCAATGCCGACCTGTCACTACGAAGTATTAGAGAATGGTCCAAACGGCGATGCGATTCGATATGCTCGAGTTGGAGATAAAGTGTATCACAAATGGTTTTGCCACACAGCTACAAGTACTTAATAAAATTTTTGTATGATTGTACCAATATTCGTTATGTGTTAGAGGACGAAGCAAAAAATTTTCCTTTTTTCTACTGTTTTAATTGATTATTTTGATTATTTTTATCATTATTATTATTACTATTGATATTATTAATAATAATAATAATTATATTATTATTATTATTATTATTATTATTATTATTATTATTATTATTATTATTATTATTATTATTATTATTATTATTATTAATATTATTATTATTATTATTATTATTATTATTATTATTATTATTATTATTATTATTATTATTATTATTATTATTATTATTATTATTATTATTATTATTATTATTATTATCAATATTATTATTATTATTATTATTATTATTATTATTATTATTATTATTATTATTATTATAATTATTATTATTATTATTATTATTATTATTATTATTATTATTATTATTATTATAATTATTATTATTATTATTATTATTATTATTATTATTATCATTATTATTATTATTATTATTATTATTATTATTATTATTATTATTATTATTATTGTTATTATTATTATTATCATTATTATTGTTATTATTAATATTATTAAAATTATTATTATTATTATTACTATATTATTATTGTTATATTATTATTTGTATTATTATTTTTTTACTATTTTGACTGACAAAAAAGGCGAGAAGTGCGGTTTATTCTTTTAAGAATCAAACGGTGCTCTCGCTCTGGTCAAGAATAAGCGTTTTTTTAATAAAATGAAAATTTATTGAATAAAGATCATCCACAATTGACTTCTGTTATTCTGTTCCCGTTTGGTGCTTTGCATAATAAGATACTAGAAATCTTATCAAAAATATGACCACTGTGGAGCGAAGAAAAAAGCTTTTAGTCGAAATGTTATAACAAGATATTTTAATCTTTGTCGTATTGAAATCTTTCATGGTTCCTTGTAGTGCACATCATGAAAACTTTTCGTAAGACAGTCAGTCTTTCAGTTGAGCTCTTAGAAATTAAATTTTGCAATGAATAAACTACTTTTTCTGACATGCATCATATTAAGACAATGTGGTCTTTCTGTTCTGCCTAAAAACGATTCTTTCTTTCTGTCATCAGTCATGCAAATGCTTTTTTCAAAAAGATATTTTCATTTTAATATACTTTGTTTGATGTTTGATCCATTTAAAGCGTTATTAAATGTAAAATCATTTATAAGTGCACTTACTAGCAATAATCGTGTGAAGTTAAAAAATTGATGAATTTATCGATTTTATTTTTATTTTATTTTTATTTTATTAATTTTATTGCAGTTGACACTTTTTGTATGCTGGTTCACAGTTGCACAGTGGATGATGGAAGTGGTAGAAAGGCATCGCTTATTGATTCTGATGGGTAATCATTAATACAGTTGTGTGTCTTTATTGTGCATTTCACAGCTACACTGCCTGCGTTTTCTATTCAGAAATTATAAGTTACTAATATCTACTTGAATGTATGCATAATTTTCACCAATTATAGTCTGTTTCACATAACTTCGTGCATAAATTCTAAGAATTTCTGTCGACAGTAAGCCGAGGGTTATGATAACTATATATCACATCAATGCTATAATCGCAATCTGTCAGCTTATTGTCGGAAATCGTTTTAAAATTCATGACCGAAGTTGTGTGAAACAGACTTTACTCGTAGATGGGTACGATTGGTGCGGCCGCACCCTGGTCTGGGCAGTATTAGACTTAGTCAATTAGGGAAACAGAAAAAATTAGCTCTTAATTTTATTTATCTTTCATGTGGTACTTTGAATGCATGACAAATTCTATATTAGTTCAGATTTTGAAAATTTATACAGTGCTTCGCTGCTTACTTATAACTTTTAGCTATTCAATTCTGGGAGATTTTCGGGTACTGCCGCTTCCACAGCCTTCTATTTATCACTTTAGATTTAATCACGAAGTCTTCTGCGATTTTATTGTAAAGATTAAAGGTTTTTCAATGGATTTTAAATCATAAATCTAAGCATTCCTGCAGATTTTTCTACAAATTCCAGAAATTCTCCATGATTGGTGCCGAAATATATGTAAAGCTTAAGAACTGTTTTTTAATCATGTTGTTTATTGTTTAAGGTGAAAATGATATTTGCTAAAATCAAAAAGTAATCATTGAGAAACAAAAACATTCTGTTCGATCCTAATATTTGTTTACAGAAATGACACCTAATCTATATTCCGTTTTATTTAACTTTGAGGTTTTTGAAAAAATTTAAAATGCTCACCAAAGTAGTTTAAACTAACAGTATAGTTGTGATATTCTACAGTATATCGAATTATGGTGAGACGCTTGCTATTGTCAAAGAACATTACTGCATCGATAGCTTAAACCAATTTTGTAGCCTGATTCATGCGGATTAAATTCAAAAGAAACCGTCAAAGTTAAATGAAACAGACTATAATTTAGAAGTGGCTCTATGTTTTTGATAAATGAAAGGGCTGTCTCATCTCAACCAGGGGAACAAGAGTCTTGCTTAGAAAGGAAGTGACAAATAAGATCGAAGAAGCGAAAATCGCGAGTTTTTTTGAAATATTTACTTACACATTCGGTGGTTTTTGCACCATTTTAATATTTATAGTGGTAAGTTATTAATATGAAATTCATTAAACCACCTGACCTCCTAATACCCACTTAATTATAGTCTGTTTCACACAACTTCGGCCATAAATTTTAAAACCATCTCCGGCAATAAGCTGACAGATTGCGATTATAGCATCGATCTGATATATAATTATCGTAACCCTCGGCTTAATGTCGATGAAAATTCTTAGAATTTATGCACGAAGTTATGTGAAACAGACTTACTAGAATTCTGCATCGTACAGTGTCGTCAGATAAAAAAGTTTGAGTTTAAGTATAGACTAAAAAAGCGCTTCATCGAAATCTGACTTAAGACGCTCTTTTCAGATGTGCCGAGGATAAGTACTTACTGGGAAACTTAGAATATATCGGAGACCTGGAAGCCGCCAAGGAAGCGCATGTATTCAAAGTATAATGTAACCATTTTTCACTTACTATATAACACTCAAGAATAGTTTTGGATAAATTGAGATTGAAAGCAAAGAAATGTGCAAATACAAAAAAAATTGTTCTTGAGAATAGGTGGGCGGCACCAAAGTTCTGGAAGGATACAAGAAGGTCAAAAATATGGCCTTAAAAATGGTGGTATGGCTAAAAAACACAATTTTTCAACGTTTATCATCGAGCACTATCCATTGGCCATCAAAAAATTGCTAGAAAAACGAAAATATTTCAGACATTGAATTCTGGGGGGTATTTTGCTTTCTGGGGGATACCCCAAACCCCCATGCCCATGTATGTAATCTTGAGACACTATACCTTTCCTTCAACTAATGTTATTGTTAACAATATTTTACAAATTTACAGTACGCCGATCGACCAAATTTGTATTTTAACTGCCAAATATCAATTATAGTGAAGGAACCAAGTTTACAATGCCCAGTAAGTGCAGTCACAACTCTGTAATCCTAATAATCGGGTACTACTCATGGAAGTTATTGTTGCACTCGTACTTTAATTTATCATATACAATTTTTCTAGATAAATTTGTGCTCTTTCACGCATCTTTTTGCTTCTTTCATACTAATAGCATTTTTCACTTCTACCTCTTTCTTCCTTCGTTTTATGTTTTTGTTTTTTCTATTTACTTACTTATTATCATTTTTTCTTTTTTCTATTAAATTAATATACGGATAATTCGCTCGTTATTCTATAAAAATTCTAGAGCTTCAATCTGTATGTATACATGCCTCGTGCGATCGCATGGCCGGTTGAAAGTAACTTTTTGACATTAATGGCTTAAACATTATTAGTAGCCGAAATTTGGATGCAATTTAAATTCAAGCTCTGCTTGTCTAAACCGGTTTGCGGGACCATTTCAGATGAATATCATGTTATTTGATGCGTTGTTTCGTTTTTGAGACATAATTTAATTTTAAGAACTTTTTTTATGCAAATTCAAAAATGTGTCGCAGTCACACACACACACACACGCACACACACACACACAAACACACACATACGCACACACACACACACACACACACACATATATATATATATATATATATATATATATATATATATATATATATATATATATATATATATATATATATATATATATATATATATATATATATATATATATATATATATATATATATATATATATATACTATATACTAGATGAGCTGCCCGGCGTTGCCCGGGCTGAACTTAGGCCTGATATATAGCTATGTGGAATTGATATGTAAAAAAATCCATAATTTTGATGTTTCTTGGAAAAATCCATAATTTTGATGTTTTTTTTATTAATCCGTAATTTTGGTGTTATTTTAAAAAATCCGTAATTTTGATGTGATTTTAAAAAATCCATAATTTTGATGTTTTAAAAAAAAATCCATATTTTGATATTTTTAAAAAAATCCATGTTTTTTTAAAAAGAATCCATAATTTTGATGTTATTTTGAAAAATCCATAATTCTGATGTTTTTTAAAAAAATCCATAATTTTGATGTTTTTTAAAAAATCCATAATTTTGATGTTTGAAAAAAATTTCCATAATGTTGGTGTTTCATCGTGCCCTATCTTATAGCGTTGAGTATGCTATAGCATTGGGTACTTTATACTGTGTCATATCTTATAGCATTGGGTATGTTATAGCATTAGGTATCTTATAGCATTGGGTATGCTATACCGTATCCTATCTTGTAGCATAGTTGAGCTGCCCGGCGTTGCCGGGCTGAACTTAGGCCTGATAGCTATATGGAATTAATATGTCTCTTGTATTTTTTATTTTTCAAGACTTTTGATGTTTTTAGGATATTTCTAAAAAAATTGTTGGTACAAACCATATTTTATTTTTTGGATTTCTTTAAAATGTCTCTTGTCAACAATTTTTTTGATCAAATCCATATTTTTGACGTTACAGATTGGTTTTGAAAATTGTTTAGCCATAATCATATTTTTGATGTTCTGGGGTGTTCTGGAAATTTTTGAATAAAACCCATATTGTTGATGTTTTGGGATGTTTTGGAAAATTTTTTTTCGTCAAACCATATTTTTTGATGTTTTAGGATGTTTTGGAAAATTTTTTTAATCAAACCCATATTTTTGATGTTTTGGGATGTTTTGGAAAATTTTTTTCGTCAAACCATATTTTTGATGTTTTAGGATGTTTTGAAAAATTTTTTCGGTCAAACCATATTTTTGATGTTTCAAAAATTTTTTGTTTTTCGTTAGCAAAGGGTGTCATATATCACGTGATATGTTATAGCTGATGGTATCTCCTATCTTATATCACTGCATGTTATGGCACAGACAGGGTATCTATACCAAACCTATCTTATAGAATTGCCTATCTCGTAGCACAGGGTATCTTATATCCCATACTATCTTATAACATTGCCTATCTTGCAGCTCGGTGTATCTTATATCACTTCCTATCTTATAGCATTGCCTATCTTGTAGCACGTGGTATCTTTTATAACGTTCTATCTTATAGCATTGCCTATCTTGTTGCACGGGGTGTCTTATATCACGTCCTATCTTATAGTATTGCCTATCCTGTAGCACAGAGAATCTTATATCACGTCCTATCTTATAGCATTGCTTATCTTGTTGCACATAGTATCTCATACCATGCCTATCTTATAAAATTGCCTATGTTATAGCATCATTTGGTTAAACCTGTATTTTGATGTTTCACAGTGCCGACCAATGCTATAACATATAACAATGTACATAGTGTCGCCAGGCATGCTCCTCTTGGCCGGGGTATCCCTATACAAACAGTATAAACTAATTTTTGAAAAAAATAGCAAAAAATCGGCCATCTCCCGAAATCGTGGAGGCTTATAGCACAGGGGCCGAACCCTGCTCCTTCCCTGTCCAGGGCCAATGGGTGCGTTTGTCGAAATTTCAAGATCGCTACGGCTCCTTCCCCCATTGGACCGACCTCGGCCCAAAATATCAGCCCACCAAATTTCATTGGGCCGGAGCCAACCCGGCACAAACATACGAACATACATACATACAAACAAACAAACTTTCAAAAATATATAGTAGATATATATATATATATATATATATATATATATATATATATATATATATATATATATATATATATATATATATATATGTGTGTGTTTGTGTATGTAATATTCATTCGAATTTCGGTACATTCTATCAATGATTAAAAGATACTACGTATTTTCACTCTTATCACATACATTTGACGAAAATAAATGCTGAGTTCTGTTTTCGTCTGCAGATTTTCATAAACTACGACTTTTTCTTACATTCAGAAACCGCGATGTCTGGAACCTAGACGAGGCAAACGCTCCAACAGCTTAAATGCATCGCTAGACGGTTATTTTAAAAACAAAGGGAATCATATTTCTATCGAAAACAGTAGACTTTACTTATGTTTTTTTTGGAAATTTCCGAATTTCCGATTAACACATCGCAGTGCACTTTAATTTTTAGCTAATTCAACGGAGCAAACAAAAGTTGGTAGTACTACGGCGCAAATGACCTGTCTGACAGCGACCCGCTTTTGTGCTTATGTCTTTGTTAATTCACTATTATTCATTGTTTCAATTAGCCTGATTTCATCAGCTTTAAAGTCATTTAGAAGTCAGTAAATAGACAGACATCGGTACTGAATTCACTCGTATGACCATCAGAAATGAATCGTATTTTAATTTATCTATTTCTATCCAAATTGCGGGTCTGTCTAATTCAAAATTGCTCAGCGTGCGTAATAAAGGCACAATTTGTACCATAGGCGGATTTGGGGGCGGCCGTCCCTCATTCGCCCGGAATAATTGGCGAGATAAAGAATGGATACATATTTGCAATAATTTTTGGCCGTCGATGATCATAATTTCTCAAATTTTAGACAATTATTTACTTTCTTGGTGGCCCGGAAGTCATATTTTTGCCCAGTGAATAGGTTTTTAAACGATTTCAGGAGCAGAACCAACTTTTCCAGCATATAGTTTTCTGCTGTTTTCAAGCACAAATTTTAAAAATTTCCAACCTTACACGGCAAATGTTACAAATGCAGGCGATAGAGCAGTAATTCAATCTTCTAAACGTTCTTCCACTTCATTTTCACAAATTTTTCGGCGTTACGCCACATGTTCTCTAAAATTAAAGAAATTTATTAATTTTTGCGGGCGAAAAGGTCGAAAATTTCAAAATTTTTCGAAAAAGGTTGCGCAAAAGCGATTTTAAATCAAAGAACACACCGCAAAACATCGAAAAAACGCTATTCCGCACGTGAAGAGCCAATTTGATCTTGCATCAGACGAATATAATGCTCCCTAGAATGGCTGCTTATTTTAGCCAAAATGCTGATCATCCCTGCAGGATTTATCATTCGTCCTGAAATTCTTTGAAAGTATGCCGTTTTTATCGTCTTTTGTGATTGTCGGAAATACAGTCAGTTCCACGAAACCTTGTGCATAGGTCACAATTCTCGGTGTTCCTAAATTTCTGCCCTTCGCAGAATTTGCGATTTTCCAATTAATCATTAATAAAGGCTATTCTAAGCGTTGTAGCGGCTTTTTGGCTTAAAAATCAATTTTGAAGCCAATGATTAAATTTTGCTCAACTTCTTCGAATTTTTTTCACATTTTATGTTTTTACCATCTAGAAAGTAGAGTATCATCAGATACGTAGCGTACGTACGCACCCATCGTTTTTAGTCCAAAAGCCATTGAAGACAATTCTGCTCCTCTACAGAATTCCCACGCTGTGCACGTATAATCGCATGCATATTTCGAGATATTTTTTAGATATTTACATTATGAATTGAAGAAACGTCGTCATGGTCAGAAAATGCTCTTAACTCGTATCTAGAGTTTCAAGCAAACCTAGGGCGTGGGGGCGAGTTTGGGGGTATGCATCCCCCAGAAACCAAAATACCCCCAGAATTCAATTTTTGATTTTATTTTTTGTTTTTTTCGCAATTTTTTATGCCAAACGATAGTGCTCGATGAGAAACGTTGAAAAATGGTGTTTTTTGCTATACCACCATTTTTAAAGGCCATTTTTGACTTTTGAAAAATCTTGCATCTCCAGAATTTCGTTGCCGCCCACCTATGGTTTCAAGCCCGAAAGTGCCTAATTTAAAAATAGTTGTGACACATATCCCCTTTATACTGACGTTTACGTTGTGTACATACATATTTGCATGTAAGACTAAACGTATGTATTATCTTTTGAATCGCTGTCAGCAATAACAACAAATGATATAAATTAGCTTAGAAATGAAAACAACGAAACAATAAAGCAAACAAACGCATAATAAATACGACGGAAATTATACGTGGCGGTCTAACGATTGAAGTAGTTTCACAAAAGCTGCAGTCTGTTGTACGAAACTTTGTGCGCAAATCTCAATATTCAGTGCACTAGAAAAATGCATTTCAGAGAAGCTACAAGAATAAGGTTTTGATACATAAAGCCTTGTACTCGTACGCCCATCGTTTCTTGTATAAATTCATATGCATATTGCAACAGCTTATTCAAAAGTTGTTAGCTGAGTACGAGTTTCCTTAAAACAGACCGTACATAGTGCATATTCACAAAACAAGACAACTATGATGCAACAAGCATGAAAAAGTTATTGCCTATAAAAAATGAAAATTATAATAAAGTTGGGAGTCCAATTTCAGTTGATTCAAAAACGGCTTGCAATGCAAAAGACTTCGTGAAACAGGATTGACGCAGATAAGGTCGATGCCCTGCTTAAGCAAAGACGTCAATAACATAGAAATTCGTTCGAAACTTTTTACAGAATGCTCGTATAGGTAATTCGAGTCATCATAGCAATTGGAGCCATAGGTCGCTCCGATCGATTGACTCGCCACTGGAATTTGATTTATTAATAAGGCTAAACATGGACTCATCGAACTTAGGGAATAAGCTGCGAATGAAAACTTGATTTTGCAACTCGCAAAAATAAATACAAATAAATACCTGCCTAAAAAGATTAACTTACATTTTGCGTTGGCCCATCTAGTGTACTCTCATTCAGCCGCTTCATTTGCTCTGGATTTTCGCTCACTGCAAAGTAAAACGATAACTTATTAGATACAAATATATATATCACGAGACTTCAAATTGACTGAGGGTTTTCCGGTGGAAATTTACAATTTCGGCACTTTTTATGCATTTTTCGAGGAAATTTCCAAATTTCGGTGCATATAAAACTTTCGAAATTTAATATCTTCCTCTTCTTCATCTTTTGCAGATTTCTATACCACTCGTAAAAATATTAATACTATGTTAAGTTTTTGATGTTAATGTTTTTCCTATATGTTTTCCCAAAAAGTTTGATTTAGTTTATTAACTTTAGCATCAATTAGCAGTCTTCCTGATCTCGTGTTTACAGTCACACACAAAAATACTCTGCAAGTACCTCATTTTCAATAACGGACCTTGCTTCAACCGAGTCTGTTTTAAATTTAGCTGAAATAAATCTTTAATTTTTTCAACTTAATACACCTACGACCAAATTGAATCATTTTTAATTGGTATTATTATTGATATCAAACATACGAGAATTCCATTGGTATCTGTATTCAGTTACGCTATTGATGAACTTTTCCTAAGGAGCAGACTCTTTCAAGGTAGTCTCTTTCACACAAGTGTAGTCATAAATTATAAAAAGTATCTCCGAAGCTGACAGATTGCGATTATAGCATTGACCTGATATATGATTATCGTAACCTCTCGGCTTACTGTCGATGCACGAAGTTATCTGAAACAGACTATAGTACCTCAGTTAAATTTTGTAATTCAGGATCCTTATTGAAATTTTTGTATCCAGATAATTAAATCTGGATCCAGAATAAGTATACGTCTTATCGCAATTCTCGTGTCCTACTGAAAACTTGTTTGCTTATTCTGCGAGTAAAAAATAAAAATTGAGCTTTTTTCGAAAGCGAATCTTCGAACCTATGTTTCTAGCATTTTTTCAAACATTAAGATTTATAAATATTAAAGTGAAGTGGTCCGGACTTAAAAAAATCGGCTAGATATAAGTTCGATGTAATGAACTTACAACATCTGCTTTCATGTTCATAAAATCCCGCACCACATTTACAGACCCTGATGGACGTAGTGCTGACATTGCTAACAGTACGTAGTCCATCTGGCAAACACATGCTGAACGGTATCAGTCTTTGGCATTGCTCATCGAATTCGCAAGCCTCGTCATTTAATGATTCGATAACTGAAATCACAGGAATTACTTATCAGTATAACAAAATATCTGGAAAATTAATTACAAATCTATAAAGATATTCACGAAATTCAAATTAAGCGAGAATACTTCTCGAAATAGCAGCATAAGTTAATTCAGTTCAGTTGAAAATTAAATGTATGGAGGCGACAAGCCTTCTTGCTATGTTTCAGGGATTGATATACTATAGCTTATTTCACGAGCTCTTGCTCAAGACATAATTGTATAATTGATGTAAATCGACCGTAATACTAGCTTTAGTTAATGCTGTAATATGGCACAAATCTAACAAAGAATGCACAGGAAGTTATTATAATATAGGACTTGAAAAGTGTAGCGTTTCTAAAAGATATTTTTGTAACTGTTCCGTTGAGTTAGAAAAGGCTGCCAGTTATTTTAACTGAATTTACAGACAAAGGTGAATGAAGTTGAAAAGTAATTTGCAATTAGGTTTTGATTTATCCCAGCGTAAGTAAAATTAGACGTCTTAATTATTATTTTTTTAACATTAAAATCAAAATAGCTATTCTGCGGAATAGGTCAACATTTTCAACTTCGAAATTTTTCGTAATATAGGTGCGTTTTAAGTTGTGCATTACCTTCGAAACATTGACCTTCAATGCACATCATTTCAGGAATGCACTCGTTATCGGTTACGCATCTACTTATCCCAAATGTGCGCCAATACACGAATCCCGTTTCGTTTGACGAATTGAGATGATTACTTGAATCCGCGCTGAGAAATTCTTCCGTAGTCTCCTCAGCACTTCGCGGATGACGTCTACTGAACAGATGTCTTTTTCCTTAAAAGAAATAAATTCACTTAATGTGATGCAACACTCTAAAATTGAATAAGTGACCGTAAAAATCATTTCTTTATTTTAAGACTTTTTACGCAGTAGGTACTTTCCTAGTTAGCGATTAGTGTAATAAATGTACAAATAAGAAAAACAGTGCATTGAATATCCGCAGTAGGATTTATTTTGTAATATTCAGACAATATTGAAAATATTCGATTATTACATGACAAAATGATAAAAACAATAAATTTTTGAGCAAGGCCTGCTAAAGCTTTTTGAAATATCAAGAATGTGTATTTCTATCTTATAAGCAGCTTCTTCAACGCTGTACCATGATGTCTTAGTGAGACAGGCGCATTATTAAAAATTTGTTTAACTGAGTG
The DNA here is from genome assembly GCA_036768485.1 of Mermis nigrescens. Lineage (NCBI taxonomy): Eukaryota > Metazoa > Nematoda > Enoplea > Mermithida > Mermithidae > Mermis > Mermis nigrescens. The sequence continues at coordinate 428,161 of JAVLUZ010000512.1, read as the reverse complement.
CTTACCAGACATAAACGTGGGTGGGGAGTTGGGAGTCTAGACTCCTAGAATAGAAAAATAGAAAATTTTCACGGGAAAATGAAACAAAATGAAAACAAAAAGGATGAAAATTGAAAATTTTCTTCAAAAGTGTTTTGAATTGACCATGTTCAATAACGTAGTCTTACAACTATTTTAAAGGTTATACCAGCTACCCCGACCGCTTAAACCCCCTCCCCAGATCGGCCATGCTGCGCATCTATGGTGCTTACTAATTCGATAGTCTGTTGCAACTTGAGGCTGATAAGTTTGCGGCACGCAATGCAAGCCGTTGGATGCTGTATGAGGTTGACATACGCAGTGATTATTTGAACATGAACTCCCAGTTGGGCATTCATCGTTTTGTATGCAATATTCACCAAGCTTCTTCTTACCTAAGAAAATTTTGAAAAATTGCAAATATCAAAATTCGTTTGTGGGAAGTGTTTACGAAGCACGATGTTCTACTGAGAGTAAATACATCGATTTCAGAGAAGCACGAGAAATAACGGCAGATGTAAGCGTAAATTACAAAAGCAGATCTAGTGGAGGTGATTCCTTAAGTCTTTTTAGAGAAGCCAAATCGATTCCAAACAAAACATTCATGCATTAAATAGGGTTTTTCGGCCGACTCACGACTTTCAAGATCAATCTCGATTTGAAAATTTTCATGGATTATTTGAAGTTCTCATTGTTAGGCCTAAAAAATGAGTGTACGACGAAAATTAGCATAACATTCTTACGTGAAATTTCACGCTTAAAAAAAGTGGTATATGTCAGATAGGCATTAAATGAAATTTTTCCTCATCTGTTTATTCCAAAAAAATCATTAAACTCACGTAGCACTATTCACTTTTGCTCACTGAAGAGCCCTTACTTGTGTTTCCGTAAAACCATGTTTGACTGTCTATAGTTAATTCCTTTAGACATTAGGGGCAATTGTGTCAGAAAAATTAGTGACCAAAGTCACCGAAAAGCTTTTCCTGGTCAACAATTAAATATCCAGTACTGAAAAACAATTTTATCTGTAAGTCGTAATAAAACATTTTTTGCACAAAACGATTTTGATTCCAAAGTACTCTGAAATAGATGAGGCTCGCAACAGAGAGGTCTGATTGTTAAGCATTGAATAGCTGGTGCACGATACTTCGTTTGGGATCTCTTATTATTTAACATGGTTAATTATTAGTAAATCATTCATTCAGAATACTTTTTTATTCTAAATAGTTCGGTTGAAACAGATTCTGAAATGAAATCGAGATATTCAATCGTTAAAATAGAAGGAAGTGTATTACACTCACTTAATTACCTGATACTTCATAATGAAATGAAGAATCGTCTTTTTTAGAATCATTTTGAGTAAAATAATTGATCCGACATCATGTTACGTACAACTGTCAATTTTTGAGCGGAAATTTCTCAGGAAGCAAAAAGTGTCAATCTTCAATATTAAAATCTCTTGCAAAAATAACACTAATTTACTCATAAAATTCTATAAAATGCGATCAATGAAAGGTAAGATTACTATAAAAATATTTTTTATCACATAAATATGACGAAAAGTGATGAAAATTTAGATATAATCAAGAAAATTTAGAATCCAATAATTAACTTTGAAATGATGTGGTGTACCGATATTTACAAGATTACGATCTTTGGTTACATTGAATTAGATCAGTAAATTCATGCAGTGTGAAAATTATTTAGGAAACTCAGGAAAATATTGAACCTACTTACAAATATCATTGATTTATCCTCAGAATTATTTTGACTAATTAATGTAATGTATTTAGAAGAAAAGAAAACAGCATTGGTCAAATTTCGCTCTGTTGTGTTATTACATCCTGTAATATGATTCATGTTAAAATAGCTAGGTGTACTGCATAAGTAATAAGGATATAATTATTTCAACTCACCAGTGTATAACGGAATGGCTTCGCCTGAAAAACGAAAAATTAAATAAGCAATCATTCATTTTCACTGAAAGTTTAGAAACTATCAAAGTGCTGAGTCACTTGTGCTTAATTGCAGTACATACATGTAACAGCTCGAAATTTCGGGAGGGGGTCCCTGGCTATTGTAAATGACCTCAATTTTTGGCTAAAAAGGGCCAAAAATCGTCTAAAAATGACTAAAAAATTCAATTTTTTCCAAAAATTGGGGGTTCAAATTTTCTGACTTTGAGGAAAAGGTGGACGACCAACTTAGGGTTGAGAATCGCCCACCTCCTCTTACATGTATGATGCAGTACTTACATCTTATAATCAGGGACGTTTTGTGCGTACAATACTCATTAAGCTTCATTTTGAAAATATCGATATGTGTATCTAGCTCAGTATAGTAATACTGAAAGATTACTGAAATTTACTATTTTAAGTATGATGAATGCAAAACAATGAAGCCGGTATTTTTACAATTTTGTGATTATTATTAATTCTGAAAAAATGTTTTTAAAAGACAAACTTTCAATCCTAAAAATGACATTTTGTTAACAAATTACCTGCTGCGCAACAGGCACCGTGCATTCCGCATACTGTCATTTGAGGACACATGTTGAAGCCAGCACAGAAACACACTGCCACCTGGAAATTTGGACAACAGCTGGTGCATTGGTTGATCCGTGCAAGTGGAGCTGTTGCAGTGACTGGTGGCTGCGTGAAGTAAGCCATCGGATGGCCGCCCGTGCGTATTTCATATGGATGAACACCGGGTTTCATTTGTTCCGGTACCAAAGGCATGGCAGGGTAAAGCGTGGGATATGGCGTAGTCGGTTGGGCATTCACTGATGGATTTTGAGCGGGATCAGTGGGGACTCTGACTGATGATAAGTCACAGCAAGCAAAATCGATACAGCTTAAGCCCATGGGGCATGATCTGAAGGCGCAAAGATCAACAAAGTAATTAGACAGGGAACTTCAAACGAGCGAAAAATTGCAATTTAGAATTTTTATGGAAAAAACCTTTGCACTAGAAGTTATTTCGAATAGAACGAAATATCGAAGATTACAAAAAAAGGTCATTCCCCACGCTGGGTTCATAAAACGAATTAGCGGACTGGTTAAAACTTTTTCGATTATGCATTTATAAGCTGACATTTGGATTCATTCAGTGGCGTCACAGAATCGTACTCGTACATACATTCTCCTGTTCCAGATATTCTTATTGCTTTTAAACGAAAAACATGGCTCTTTGACCACTTTAGATAGCATAATTTGGAATAATTCTAACCATTAGTGCAGTCTTAGATCTAATCTTGCTAAACTTTGCAGTCAATCAAACTGATATTGTTCAAATAGCTGCGTCAATGTCAGCATTACCAGTGGCGTAGCTGTGGGGGACAGCAAGGACTAGTCCTCCGAAATTTAGGAAGTACGAGTATTGTTTTGCAATTGTCCCCCAAAGGGAAAATTGAAATTTTTAAAGCTCATCTGGAAGACCGCTTAAATAGATTTTGGCACATTTTGAATTAAGTTTAACATTTTTGGGCGCTTTGCGCCTATTTATTTACATACAGAATGTTTTAAAATATCATTGAAATGGAATTAAATTTGAAAAAAAAATTTTTACTGCATAGATCTCGCAGTGAAAAGCTCAAAAACACCATTATTTCTGCCTATCTATGAGTAGTTGTTGAGATATTCTACTTCAAAATTTGTGTCCCCCAAATTCATAAGGCCAGCTACGCCCCTGAGCATTACTACTGGTGCTACTAGCTAAGGTTTAGTATGAAATATTTACTGAATAACAGAGGAATTTCTGAAGAAAAACAATAAATTATTTAAGATGATTACGTCTTATCAATAATTTATATTTTACGAGTCATCTTCGGACGTAAATCAGATGGATGTTCAAGATGGAGAGGCTGCACGTGTGAAACTGCATCCTGAATAGCCTTCATAGCTGCATAGTATATTGTATTGAGTACAGCCTATGATTTGTTCAAATTTCATTCTTTCTTCATTTTTCAATTTCTTCTTATGTTTTTTTATCATTGGATAATGCAGCGCTGACGTTAAGCGACGACGTCGTTAACGGCGTAAGACATAAGATAAGCGGTACACATATTATCTAGGAAGAGCTTCTATTAGCAATTACGTTACAAATTTATACAAATCATAATCTTCTTCAAATAAATTTACGCATGACTTTTAAGAATGTTTATCGGAACTAAACGGAAAATGATTATGCATTGATATGATCCATAGTTGCCGTATACTACTGAAATTCTTAAAATTCATTCCTAATCTTAGGAAGCTGAGATTAGAGTTAGCCGTCCATTTTCGTGCCTGTCGAACTTTTAGTTTTGATCCGTCTTACCGTCACTCCCAAAATCACATATTAGCTCATGTGCATACATTTATGATGTGAATAGTATTACCAAGATGCACTATTACCGTACATGTAACGGCTTGAAATTTAGGGAGGGGGGTCCCAGGCCGATTTTAGGGGGATCGTCAACCCACCTATCGTCGCCGCAAGGTTGCATGGACGGCATGCCGTCGGGACACTTAGGGATATTACAACATCCGCGTTTGACGCCGCTGCTATCCGTGTGGCAAAACTGATCGACCGGGCACGTTCCAGGCCTGTCGCAAGCTTGACTGGCGAGACGCCCATCTGGGCATCGAGGCAGTTCGACAGGGTTTGCGCCTGGCGGCGGATACGGCGACAATGACGATGTCGACGGTGGACAGCAGCCGCCGCCCGCTTGACAGGTGAATGGTGACGGACACTGATTTTGGGAATCACAGGCGAAAATCGGGGCCTCGCCTCCGGAACACATTTGTACCTACACAAATGCATCATGTTGGTATTGCGTGAATAACATTAAAATATCGATTCCTACATACGCAGCAATATAAGGAATCAGCGTTTTGGAAAACGGTGAAATTGTCAATTTATCCTCTATGCTCATTTATATTAATACCTACGTACACAGTTATTAAGATAATTTAATCCACATGATAAAAATAAGTTTTATTTTTAATCACAATTTCGCACGCATGTTGAAAATAATAGTTTTCTCCTTGGTCATACTTATACCAAGTTTCGGGCTTAAGCTCAGTGATGTGCACTCAGTTTTTTACGAAATCCAAGTTCCCAAATTCGATTTAAGTAGGAAATATGGCCAAAATTGATGTCAAGAATGGGTGTGAGTGAAATTATCCGTATGGAGTTATCGATATTTTGATTTGCGCAGAATCAAATGCTGCACTATACTTAAAAGCTTCTTATGAGAATTAGCGATTATGTAAAAAATATAAATCGCACTTTAAAATCAAAATTACTCGAACTATTGGACGTAAAACTTCTCAAATAGGAACTATTTGGAAACTTTTATAAACGCATTATCATTTATTTTTGGAATTTTTTATTATTACTGGACAGCATCCGTGTTCATAACAAAAATGCGTCGGTAAACAGTCGCGCAACTCGGTGCAATAGGCAGTGGCTAAATTGTTTCCCGGTCCAGGGCAGATTGGCAGTGGACAGCATAGTGGTACATGCGTAGGAGAACAGTATTGACCATTTGGACAACGACGGTCTGGGGTGCAGGGACCAAGTGGTCGGTTACCCAAGGAACATACGGCTGAAATAAAACAGAGGCATGTTTCATAAACTAAGGCGTAAGTTTGCTAAAACAAGCAAACTCGATAAATTATCTCGTAAAGCGCCTAAAGCAAGTTAGAATAGAAAAAATCACGTACCGTTGTAAAAATCGGCCTGTTTTATTATTTCATCTGGGAATTTTAGATTGAAAGGCCATTTGCACACTCACAACCATAGATGCACAGAAAGGCCAATTTGGAGGGGGGTCGGGGGGTCAAAAATTGAACTTTTTGGTGCCAAAATGACCTCAAAAAGTCGTATAAGCGCTAAAATACTGTTAAAACTACCTTATTACACACTTTCCGGCCAATTTGAAGCACTTTTGCATAAAATTTTCAGTTTTCATGCGTTTTTGGCCTTCATTTTGCATCATTTTACCCACAAAATTTTCCATTTTTCCACGGGTGGCCGTGGTGGGAGTTTGGGAGTATGCACTATACATGGGCAGGGGGGGGGTTTGGGGGGTATGCACACTCCCAGAAGTTGAAATACCCCCTAGAAATCAAAACACCCCCAGAATTCAAATTTGAAAATTTTTTTTGCTTTTTTAGCGATTTTTTGATGCCATTGAATAGTGCTCGATGAGAAACGTCGAAAAATGGTGTTTTTTCGCCATACGACCACTTTTAAGACCATTTAATTTTTTCACTCCCCAGAATTTCGGTGCTGCCCACCTATGGTATGCACCCCCAGAAGGTCATATACCCCAAGATTCAATTTTTGAATTTTTTTCTTTAGCAATTTTTTGAGGCCATTGGATAGTGCTCAATGAGAATCGTTGAAAAACGGCGTTTTTTCGCCATACCACCATTTTTAAGATCATTTTTTGACCTTTAAAAAGCTTACATACCCAAGAATTTTGATGCTGCCCACCTATAGTCTTGAACCTCCAAACCTCCCTCCTACGTGCATGTCTGGTCAAGACCCCCAATTTCCCCTCCCCACCACGTGCATTCTGCTCACAACCATAGATGCACAGTAAGGCCAATCTGTGGGGAAGGTCAGCCGTTTGGGGGAAGGGTCAAGAATTGAGCTTTTTTGTGCCAAAATGACCTCAAAAACTGGTATAAACGCTCAAATAGCGTCAAAACTACGTTATATTATATCATTTTTGGTCAATTTAAAACACTTTGTGCTTTGCATTCATTTTGCCTCATTTTCTCCGGAAAATTTCCTCTTTTCCAATCTATGGGGTCTTGATCCACCAAACTCCCTTATGTGCATGTCTGCTCAACCATTTTGAATAACATATGTGATAATCGAGGAAAGAATTTAAAGCACACCTCTAGCTGAATACTTTTGTTTACGAATCCGTACGCATTTACAGAGCACGAAGTAAATCATTTATAGTCTGTTTCACATCAGTTTGGGCATAAGTTTTATGAATTTTATCGACAGTAAGCCGGCGGATTACGATATTTATATATCAGGTCAGTGCTATAATAGCAATCTGTCAGAGAAAGTGTTTAAAACTGAAGCCCAAACTTGTATGAGGCAGACTATAGTCTGCGTTAACGTATATTATATTTAGATACCAAACGATGAACTCGTCATTGTAAATAGCCTAAGGCTTGGAGTTATCGCAGGTTGAGTGAGTCGCTCAGATGTGTATCCTGGGCGCATAAAGGGATACGGCAGATCAGTGAAAGTTTGTTCCGGCTGACCATAAGTCGTTTGTTCGGTATGTATCTGACCGGGATATTGTGGCGCAGGGTGATTTGGTTGTGGTTGGTTGGGATAAGACGATGGAGGTGACGGCTGACCTAGATGTAAGTATGAGTCGGTGGTTTCCGGCTGAGCAGAATAAATAACTGGCTGAATCGGATAGTTCGGCTGTTGTCGAATTTCGGGACTATCAGTCGAAGTGAAATGAGGCGGCTGATACAAGCCAGGAACGTATGGTCTTTGAAATCCGGGCCTAGGGTGAGGATACAATCCCAATCCAAGTCCGCCAGAAGTTGCTTGTTGTGGCTGCTGTTGCGGTCCTGCACTAGATCCAACTGTCGTGGGTCGTTGATACCAGGGCTGAAATGTATGAAAAACAGAGGTATTAGTACCATCAGTCGACCATGGGTGAGGAGTAGCTGCGGGCGGTTGGGGCATGTTAACGTTTGATGGTGAATGTGATGGATAATATGCACTTGGGGGACCGATCGGCCAAGGCTTCAATGTTGGTGGAGCGAGATTGAACGACCTGCCATATTGATTATTAGGATACGCGTCAGTGTTTTGATAGCAGCAAACTCCATTGCGACACTGGGAACTCGTTGGGCACCAATCAGCCTGACCGCACGGAAACATGGCCACTTCACCATAATGGCAAGAATCTGTAATTGTGTGCAATGATTAAGTCATTCGATCATTGAACTTCAAATCTAAGTACCTAGCTAGTTGGGAATGAGTCCATATTTCATAATAACGTAATATGGCTTCCATAAGCAAAAATTATCCATCTAAGCAAAATACGTTTCCGCATCCTTTTTGCACAAATAGGTGATAAATTTTACAAAGAGAAAATGTAGAATGGATTTAAGAATTTTCTGAAGTGCTTTTCGTTGAAAGTCGTTTTTGCACTCTTTCCTTGAAAATTTAATATTAGGTCTAAACAATAAAGGGCCCAGGTACAGTTATTAAGCTTGAATACAAAAATTTCAATTTTTCAATTCCAATTAGCACGTTTTGTGTCTTAGATCTACAGAAGTTCCAGGAATAAGATATGCACGATTATGTACAGTGAAATAAATCGGAAGTACGGAATGACTCAGTCAAGTCCCGTATAATGTATGTAAAAAATTTACTCTTTATAAAACACTTGAAAAGTTGAAAAATAGACACTTTCATTGTAAAAAAGGATTTTACACGCTAAACTGAACTTGCTCCTGAAATAGTTTATCAGATAATTAATTAACGACAAACGTACAATAGCTGCATAGTAATGTCTTGTTGATTATTTCTAGAGTATCGTCACGCAATTTTCGATCAGAAGAAAAAGTGAGAATTCCTATACTTCATATAGATTATTCATTATGCGTAATTAGACCCAGAAACACAAATTGTAACTCTCAAGCAAACTAAGACGCTAAAACACTTGTACAAGAAATCATTTCAGCGTTTATATAAGAAAATAGATAAACTCAATTCAACTAAATTCTGAACATAGCGCTTGCGCAAATTCGTCACACATGAAAGGATATAAGAGCACTTGCTGATCGAAGCACTAAATTTTAGATTTTTTACTACGGATTGTAAGCACACGTTGGCGTTGGGGTTTCGGGGGTTTGCATCCCTCTACCCCAGAATTTAAAAAACCCCTCGCAAATTACTGTAGACCCCAGAATCTTATTTTTAGTAACATTTTTGGCGATTTTTCGGTGATTTCACCCTACCAGACCCCAGCATTTACTTTCTGCCCATGTGTGATTGCAAGCTTTTGACACGAATCATTGCCTTACCGATCGACGTAATACGAGATCATTGAAATTTATGAATGCATAAACCATCTAAACGCTTAAATAGTCTAATATTTTATTAGTTGCTTATAATTTACTAGAAAATTAGAATTAAACATAAATTGGATAACTGAAGCCATTACACATTTATATGTGCACGTAAATGTTTGATAAGTTACCGATTGGAATTCCAAGTGAGATGCACACTTGCAGGAATCTCTGAAACAATTGAATACAGAGGATTTAAAAACTAAATGGAATCCCATTTATTAAAAGAAGCTTACGTCGAACTGTGTGTTAGCTATACACTGCATTTGATTCCAGGCGCCGCAACTATTTCTTAATAGAGAAGATTTATTCTGTAAAAATAAATGACTGTTGAGAAGACAGAGTAATCCTAGACGACTTTTTTAATTACAAAAGGCATCTGAAGATTTGCTGGCTCATTGTGTGTCCAAGGATCATAGATGGGTCATTTAAGGTGTGCCTCGTTCACGGAAATAATCTTAAAAAACGGTTGGAAAAGTTTTAAACACGTATTCACGCTTTTATAAATGATTTCCTATTTGAAACAGTATCCTGTTGTTTTTAATCCTTTTTTATGACCAGGCTAACATTACTTTGAAATTTAGAAATTTTACGAGCAGACAAGAACTATGGCGTTACAAAATAAAAATTTTTTGTCTACAAAGAATGGATCTTTCAGCTCAATCCCAAAAGGTAGGAACGTTCATATTCTTACGGCTCGTTTCACTTAATCATGCAAAAGAATTTTTACTGACAGCTTACAGTACGTATGAATCAATTCAACATAACAGCAAAAAATCGTTGGTTTATTGTTAGATAAAAATCACAAAAAGAAATGCGCGAGCTAGCGTGAAGCAGATTTCGCTTCAAAAATGCAAAAAGCGCTGGTAGCATACCAGAACAGCAATCCTAAATCACAGTTTGAAGATGATTTTGAGCAGTTTTGCAAGAAACTAATAATTTTTGAGCCTTTTTCGGCCCTAATTTTGCTTAAATTTTCTCAAAAATATCTGCCTTTTCCCCTTCTGTACATATGGATCGCACAATCCATTAGAAATATGCCAAGATAGTTAAGCAGTATTCCGTTCATGCTTTGTTTTTGGGTAGAAAGCATAAACCATAGAATACATTATGAACCGCACTCACGCTCCTCTTATAAAACTTTCTAAATGTTGCTGACGTGACAGATGAAAGCGGGAAGATAACCGCTGCTAATCGATTTCAAAGCAGAGTTTTTGTGAATCTTTCACTTTTTTGATGTAATTTTAGTTATATGATTATATGAAAATGACATCACATAGTTATATAATTTTATAATTTTATAATATCAAGTAATGTCAATTATATAACGTCTGACCGATTTGACCTTTAATGAAAACAGATTTTTTTGCGAATCGTTTCAGATTTATTATCATAAATTAAAACGAACAGTCAGAAATTATTGAACATTCTGTAAAATTCTTACTTTAGACTGCTTTTTGTTCTAGAACTTGTTTCTTTTTTTATTTCAAGCTCAACCCATTTATATTCATTTGTAATTTCACTCACCCCGATCTGAGGGGGTTACACTGCAAGTACTGATCAGGTTTGTTAGGCAACGGTTCCAGTGGCTCCGACGTCCAATCACAAGTGGCGCCAGCCGTCACATTTAATGAAAGACACAAGACTGGGCCATAGCAGCTACCGTCGTATAGGCCCGCCCCCGTTAAGCACGATGCCTCATGCCGCCTTTTCGACCTTAAACTCGGCTTAACGCATCTTTGCCGCTCAACGTCGAATATTTGATTGAAATTGCATGAACGCAAGATCCATATATTCTAGAATAGATATATAAATTAAACATGATTCGTTAGTCGAAATCATATATGCACAGCACGGCCGATCTGGGTGGTCAAGAAATAAGCTTTTTCGGGCCAAAATGACCTCAAAAACTGGTATAAGCGCTAAAATGGTTTGAAAACTACGTTATTACACAGTTTTTGGTCAATTTGAGGCACTTGTGAAGAAAATTTTCAATTATCATCCATTTTCAGCCTTCATTTTGCCTCATTTTCCCCAAACAAATTTCCAATTTTTACATCCTGGAGAGTCTAGACCTTCAGCCTGTCATGTGCATGTCTGCTTGAAATGCGACTGTGATTCGCGAAAGAACATTTAGAATCAAATATTGTAGTCTAGATTCTACATGGGCAGCATTAAAATTCTAAGAGGTCTTAATGACGTAAACCCGGCTAAAATCCCAAAAAATGCCGAAATTCAATTCAAGGGCCTATCGATTTTAGAGAATCTACTGGATTCTGAGAGGGTCAGACCTCCAAACTCCCCCATCCCCACGTTCACGCGTGGTTTCGTCTCGACTCGACCATGGATGATCCGCATTGTCGGTCCGAGGTGTAAGCCGGTCTAGGCACTCACTTAATTAGCTTTTTGTTTTTTCAACAAAAAAAATCTAATCAGTTTCAAGCCTTTTTGAAGAAAATATTCGATTTTCCTTTATTTTTTATCCCTAATTTTGTCTAGTTTTTCCCTAGAACAGCCGCGAAAACAAATTGGTATAACTACATTAATCCATAGTTTCTAACCAATTTTATGCACTTCAGCAGAAAATTTTCGATTCCCATCAATTTTTCGCCTTTATTTTGCCTTATTTTACAGTTCTGATCTGGTCTCGACTAGCATGCGTCGAAACTGATATAATTACATTGCTTAATCGTACACGAGGTAATTTAGCTTAAAGATGGTATGTTATATATTACACAAAAAATAAAATTCATAGGTTAATCAGAGCAATATTACAAATCAAAACGATTATTTTTCGGTACTTCCTGCTATCTTTTTACTAGATCAAGATGGAATGACAACTAAATTTAATGGCATATGTCACAATTGTTAGAAAAATTTACAGTTGTGCCAACTTACAGAACCGACATTCTTTTCTCTCAAAGCGCAGTGAAAATATTTGGTAGAGTCGTTCGCGTATTTCATAAAAGGGCGGTTCGGTAAGCAGGCACCACCAGGTTCAGGCTCGACATGTCCACCAACTCTAGCTTAAATAATTTTTGTTAGAAAAGTACATCAAAGTGCATATCGAACTTCATTAAAATGGCTTTAATAATAACATGAGAAAAATCCAATTTATCGAATTAAATAAGACAAGGTTTCGTTTTTATACGAAACCAGCCGTATGCTTGCAAAAACCATCGTTTTGCGCGTGTTCCATCTCAACAATCGTCCAAAAGTACATGCTTACGTAGATATTAAGCTTAATGAGGTTAAACGATTTGAAAGATAACTACGAACTTCTTTTATAATTTACAATTTTCTGATTTTTTTAAATTAATAACGTTGCTGTGACAATTAGCCTGGTCATAAGAGTTTTTAAGTATGCTTAATATTCATGCTTCATGCACGACTGTTTAACTCAGAAAAATCGAAAATACTAATCGGGTCACTGTTCATAAGTTAAGATCATAAGGGGAAATCACTGAGCTAAGAAGTCGACGTTAGGGGTTGGTGGGGGCTTCACCCTTCCCTAGCGAATTCCACCCCCACCCCAGAACTTTCGGCACCTCCCAGGATTTGCGATTTTTCAACTTTCCGAAAAATTCGTAAAAAAGGTGCTGTTCTAAGCTTCTTTTAAGGATTTATTTGTTCAAAAGTGTCAAATTTTCAGCGTTTCGCGCCACATACTCATTTTGTGACTATATTTTGTTCAACTAATTCGATTTTTTTGATTTTTTCAAAATTTTATCATGTTCGCTATGCTCTAGAACGATATAGCATCGTCAGAAATACCGGAAACGATGTTTTTGACGTGTATCCCCCATTTTTGAGCCTCCCCTCAGAATTCCCATGCTGTGCATGTCTGGTTTCAAGTCAGGTCTGCAGATACATACATTGTTCTAATTTCGGATTGCTCGGATTTGAATTGTGATACAGTCACACTGTAGAAATAAGTGGCGATCATACCTGGGCGTGAGGGGTTTGGGGGTATGCACCCCCAGAAACCAAAAAACCCTCAGAATTCAATTTTTGAATTTTTGTTGTTTTTTCGCAATTTTTTGATGCCAAAGGATAGTGCTCGATAAGAAAAGTTGAAAAATTGTATTTTTTAGCCGTACCATTATTTTTACGGCCATTTTTTGACCTTTGAAAAAACCTTGCACTCCCCAGAACTTTGGTGCCGCCCACCTATGGTGGCCATGTTTATTTGTGGTTTCGTGCGCAGTAGTTTAGAGATGTTTATAGTGAAATATGTAATTTTTTTCTACTTCAATTTCTCCTGTCAATGAGCAATCATAGGACTTCCAATGGATTAACGATTAGCGATATGCTGAGAACGATTAGCGATATATTAATTTGAGATTAGAAAATTGATTAATTTTTCTATCCGATCGAACGAATAGAAGAAAAATAATTCCAAACAAACTTGAAAAGTATTGTGTTATACGGAAGTGTAAAGCTGGTTACTACCTCGGCTCTTATTCTGACACAAAACTGTTAACATACGGTAATTATATATTACATCAGCGCAAATACTTATCGCAATTTCACGGCTTGATAGGAAATTATTCATAAAGATTTTGAGGCAAACTTATGTGCAAAAAATTATCGTTATGATCTCTTAATCAACAACAAGTTAGTCATGCACAGATGCTTGGGGGTGGGCCGGGCGATCGCCAGGGGCCACAAAAAACTGCGAGCCTCTGAAAATTTCATAAAATGTGGAAAAAATCTGTTTTAGTGGCTAGCTGATGTAGCAGATCATTATGGGCTAGCATGTTATTTATGATCTTAGATTTCTCTGAACATTTTTAGAATACGTGTTTACATTTACCCTTGTGGGCATGTGATAAATAACGATTTAATGCTTGAAATAAATACTGTAGATTTATGACTTGTTTTGCCATGGATGAATCTCGACCATATCCCTTTGATCGTTCAAAAATTTGTAAAGCTTTTCAGAAATTTCTCGAAATTTTCTAAAAAATCGCAGATAAAAGGGAGCTGACCATAGGTGGGCAGCACCGAAATTCTGGGGGGGTGAAAAAATTTCTGAGGGGGTGAAAAAATTTTTTAAGGTCAAAAAATGGTCTTAAAAGTGGTCGTATGGCAAAAAAACACCATTTTTCGACGTTTCTCATCAATCTCTATCCAATGGCATCCAAAAATTGCTAAAAAAGCAAAAAAAAATTTTTTCTGGGGGGGGTGTTTTGATTTCTGGGGGGGGGTAATTCAACTTCTGGGGGGGTGTATACCCCCAAACCCCACCCCCCACGCCCATGTGTGGAGCTGACCCATGGTCCGAGTTGAACATTGATTTGCTTCCTCTAAAAAGTTATCAGTGTACCGATATTCTTGAGTGAATAAATGAAATAATCTTGACATTTTACTGTGAAAATCTGTTAATTTGACGTCAGACATAGTTTTATAGTATACAAGATTTTTTGTCTCATAAAATTTTTGAATCTGTTTTTGTAGTGCACACAACTTTTATTTGACAAAATGAGAGTATATAACAATTTAATGTTTTAGACTATCTTCTTGAGCAAACATTTAAAAAATTTTGACGGCCTTTATATTATTATGCTCGCGCGTTTGGCTTTTTTAGCTCCACTGCGCAATTTAAACGCTTCACAAGCAACCATTTCTATGATTTTCAAAGACCTTTGAATTTTTCTCTTAAAATTTAGCACGATGAGATGAGATGCGATTTGCTGATAATATCTTATTTGTACAATATTGAGACCTTTTGAGGCCACTAAAAGCAGCTTCGCCTATGGCCGCTAAAACCCCTACGCACGACCAAACGTGTGCGTGGGGGTTGGAGGCATGACCCCCTAGAAGGCCAAATACCCCCAAAAACCAAAATATCCCCACAGAATTCAATTTTTGAAATTTTTTTTCGTTTTTTTCGAAATTTCACTGGTGCCAATGGATAGCGTTCGATGAGAAACGTTGGAAAATAGTGTTTTTTCGCCATACCACCATTTTTAAGAGCATTTTTTTACCTTTGAAAAATCTTGCACCCCATCCCCAGAATTTTGGTGCTGCCCACCTAGGAGCACGACCCTGGCTGTTCAATAAGCCGGTTGAAGGTGGTGGTATGCCGGAATAGGAAACATGAAAATGCAATATTTTGAGCTTGATTGAACTACAAAGACTTTAAAATATGGGGCACGCATTGAAATAGTACAAAAACTGCTTTGACTTACGTTTTGCTGATAATTTCAGTACGTTTTCCAAAATAATTCCAATTTTTATCGAGTTTCGCATAAATTTATTCGTATTTTTTAAATTTTTCTTTTTCATAAGGCTCTAGCCTCTCACGTGCTTGCAATAACCATGGTATCGCACAATATCACTGAGTGTTAAGACGTGAACCAAGAAAAAATTTTTTGATATTTTGTATATCAGTCCTAAAACTTATAATGGCTTAGTAATATTGCACTGCACTTATATAAATTCTGCTACCATACAAGATTTTGGGTATTGGGGCCCTAAAAAGGCTTTTACACTCCCCCAGAAATTTTTAGCCTACCCCTCAGAATTCTGGATTTTCAACAAAAAAAAATCGGGGAAAGGTGTTGTTTTATGCGTTTTAGCGATTGTTTGACTCAAAAATGTTAAATTTGAGTGCTTGCCGCCATTTGACTATATTTTGCCCAATATTATCAATTTTTTTACATTTTTTTAAATTTTTTATATTTTAATGTTTGAGAAAAAAGCGCATCATTGTAAACGTCAAATGTTGCTCATTTTTACGCATACCTACCCACCTTTTTGAGCCTGAGAAGGACACTTTATTTTTTTGGTTTGCAATTAAACAGAATCTCCAAGATGTACGTGTATGCTAGCCCTCATGGATAATGAGCCTCTTTTCTGAGAACAAGGTCAAGTGTTTTGCTACTAAAATAGCCCTAAAGCGTTATACTCTTCGCGCGTCTGGATCATTAGCAAAGTTGCTAAAGCTAATAAAAATTAGGAAATCTGAATTTTCCACAACTTACACCTTTCATTTTATCACACACTCCAATTATTTATTATTACTGATCAATTATGGATTACTTAACAATCATAATATACTAAAATTATGTATTGTTATACATGTTCAATAAGAATGCTTATTGTTATACATGTTCAATAAGAATGCTTATTAATAGTACCTATATCTTAAAATCGGTAAAAAGCGACTCTGTCGTCAGCATGATGATAGATTGTTTTTCATCTTTCAATCACCTCTATATAGTTACTAAACATACCTTTTTAGTCAAGGTGCTGGCTTCGGAAGTCCATTTCCTACCAAAACTAAACAAGACTAAGTTCCTCCCATTCTTACTCACTCCTGCAATTTTTGAATCAAATTTCGACCTCAGACGAAGAAGGTTAGGCATTCTTATGCGGTGTGCCATTTCCAAATTATGCACAGACTGCGGAAAGACATGCGCTAAGCCGACGAATCACCTTTTCCTGATATGGAGTCATGCAACATTAATACCTCATCAAACGAAGAGGTGAAATTTGTTATTTTATTTATAGATGTAAAACATTTTTAGCTGTTCAAATATTATCAAAACATAATGAATCGTTCGTTCGAAACTGATAACTTACGATGTTGCCTTGCAGCAATAAAGTTGGTGGATAATCGTTTTTGACAAACTAATAGTAGTGTGGTGACAGTAATAAGGCTGAGTTCGGAGAACATATCGATGCGACGGTAAAAACGGATAACAGCGCAACAACAGCCTAATCAATCACTGCTCAAAATAAGCAGCTCGTCGTCGACAGCGCCCTTAGGATCGGATGGTGCGGCTTTTCAGGATGCTATTCGGTAGTCTCAGGATGAACTGTTTGACGAACAGACAAGCGGCGGTATTACAAAACCATAAATTTTCTGGTTAGGCTGAAGTAATACTTATTCAAACCGTAATGAAAGTGTTATTATATATAGAATCTGCTAGTCGGTGAAAAAAGTTCGCAGTTCTAAAATAGCATTCAAACAATTACTCATCGCGCAAGGATTTAAAAACTTTTTTCCGTCGAAAATGGCATCGCGGCGTCAAACTCGCATCTCCGGCGGTTCTCCCGCAGCACAAGCGTCGCTCTTAGCCACCAAGCATATTCAAATCGAAGCTTTTTTTAGCCAATCGTCAAACAGAACATGAATTCTTTCTTCTTGTGAGTGTCGGAGTCGAAGCACAGAAATGTTTCACCGAAAGACATTATTCGATAAAAAAAGAGTCTTGTACTACAAATCGCTCGCGAGTGAGCGAAGTCGCATTCTGGAAAGAAAAGATTGCGATAAGACAAACTTAACCGTGCATTCAACAAGCAGAGGAGCGCGTTTTGTAAAAGTTTTGTACGCGTGTATAAAAAGCGTAAAATTTACAGTAAGACCAGCTTTTTGCACTCCCCGGTGCGTCTAAGTCGAGAAGCTCAAAAGCGCAGGCAGACGTCTGTCGGTAGGGCATGAGGCTTGGCGCAAAAATGTGCGATCGAGGGAAATTCCGAGGGAAGCAAAGGGCGACGCATAATTATGTAACTGGTTCTTTTTAGTCGGCCTACATACACTAGCATACGCGCTAAATACACAAGTGGTAAAACTCAAACTACTGACGCAACAAAAACTCTTAAAAATGCGATTTAGGGAGAAAAGGATGGGATAATGCTTTGCGACTTCAACTGGTGATCCGTTATTTAATGTACAAGTGTATGAAGTTGTAAGCATATCTGCATAATGTGTCCATCAAATGCATGGTTTTTCGCTGTAGACTGTACGCAAGACACGTGCGTTAGTATTTTGTTAGCTTAATAATTACGACTTTGGTTTGCTGGTTTGCAGAGAGCTTATTCATGGAGTAAACTACGAGAGTTTTTATTTCCCCTCAATGTATGACTATCCTATACTTTTCAGCTCAGTACGAGTGTAGCGCAGTTGTGGAATATCGGATTTTCGTTTTAAGACCAAAAAGCATAAATCGTTGTGACATTTTTCTTAGCCATGCACTGTATATGAGTACAAAGATAAGAATTAGAAATTATTTCAGAATCAAGCTCGGATATAATGTTGAGAAATCGTTGGACGAGTGATTTTTGTGAGTTAGAAATTAGGTACAATTTTTCAGATTTTTTATGTAATTTTTTTCTAAATCATTTGTAGATGTCGCATTGAACGCTCAAAAATACCATTATGTATCTAACTTAGAAATGTTCGTCCCCTCAAATTCAGAGGGTCAGCTATCACTGATTTGGTCATTTTCACGAGTGCTCTAGAATGCTTTCCACGCTGCAATTATGATATCAAGAATTTATGCAACTACTTTTCCTAATTTCTAACACCACTCTACGATATTTCATATTATTTTAACAACGTAATCACAGGTAGCGCGTACCTATAATATACTTGACCTTCTTTTTTCTTATATGTTTATCACAGCGAAGTGCGAATTTTATGCGCACACCCTCTACAGCAAGACTGGACACTTCTGTATTGTGCGGGTTTTTAAAAGATGGATAATAAAAAAATTCGTTGCCGTTTTTTTTTGTTTTTTCTAAAAATCAATAGCCGGTGTTCAAAGGGCGTGTAAAGTTTTACTGTAACGTTATAACATTTAGATTTTAAAAATTTTGGTCAGTCACACGAGTTTTCTAACTCAGTATTGCATTCTGTTTAGTCTGATTTTCTTAAATTTAGACATTCAAATAAGCTCTGGACGCATTCTTTTTACTTTTTTAAAGAGACTTAATTCTAAAGTGGTAGTGTAAAGAGTGTAAAGAATCTGGGGATGAGAAAACCATTTTGGTCTGTTTTTGTCTGCCAACAACTCCGGTTATGAGTCCCAAGAAATATATTCCAGCAGAAATGTACTACAACTAAACGGCTACCTTAGGCTTACCTGCAAACTTTTTACACTCAATACGGAGTTAGATATAGGGGTTCAAACTTTACAATCTGTGGAATGGTGTAAAAAACAGGTTTTGTCTGAGATTTCTTCGCCGAATTCTCCGGACAAATTAAATAGAAAAAAATAAAGTTCGTTTTAAGTGCTAAGCGTCGCAGCAAACCGCGTTTAAAAAACTCAATATTGAGTTATTTATGGGGGTGTAAAGTTTGAAATCAGGGGTTTAAAATAGGCGAAAAAACACATTTTTCTCCCTATTTTGATTGGTAAATATCTAAAATATTTTGTGGAATAGAAGTTTTACACTTACAATTGTAGTACGATTTAAAGGCTACAAACTAGATTGAACCGAATTTCTTTACACTTAATGGGTAGTTAGCTCCAGATTTTTGAAGTTTACAATGCGTTGGATGATGGAAAATACGTTTTTGTCCGTTTTTTGTCCGCCACTTTCTTCGAAAAAGAGTCGGGATAGGTCGATTTGAATAAAAATAAAGTACGTTCTAGGGGTATACGTCACAGCTAATTGCCTTTGTTTACATCGATATTCAGCTTCTTCGGGAGGTGTAAAGTCAGAAATTGGGTGTGTTGAACTTGCTTCTGTCTTGTTTTTTTCTGCCAACTTCTCCGGTTATGAGACTGTACATTATCTCAAGTCTAAAAATGTACCAGAAATAAAACGTGATACGCCAGTTGAGCACGTTTGTTTACACTCAACAGGGGTGTAAAGTGATTCACATCTAATATTTATTTGTATTCAGGCTATCGTGGAGACTAAATTTTTCATAAATGTCGACCGTAATGTCAGAGTAATATCAAAATTACGAATCCGACTAAAATCTTCTTTGCACTCTGTTGTTATGTAAAGTTTACATTGCAAATTGACTTCAGTTCTACAGCCTTGCGGAAGCTTAATTTTTTCAAAATGTCCTACATAACGTCAGAATTACGAATCTGACAATTAGTTTTGCCTACAATCAGTACTTGTGTAAAGTCTGCACTATTTATTTATTCCACACATAAGCATAGAGGGGGTGAGAAAGAGGTATTACTCCTACCTGAAGTTTTGGAAAATTGGGTAATGTCAGGTGATTTTGAGAAAATGAAAGGTGCGGCAAGACAATTTTTAAGATTATTGTGGAAAAGTGACCGAAAATTCTATCCGATAATGATTAAAATACCAAAATTTTCCGGCGCCTCGCGCTGTATTGATAAATTCTTGTATTTTTTATCGCTAGAAAGCCATAAATTGGCGTAACTTCATTAATAAGGGTCGATAAACCTAGTTTGCCGCACATAACGTCAGGTGCTACTGTACCAAATTATATTATACTAAAATATACATGGACAGCATGTGTATCGCCTGCTGGAATCCGTCTTTATATATATTTAACGAGATTATGCAAAAAAACAATGACCTTAATTTACTATATGACCATTTCTGAATTTCACCCCCTCTAGCCACCTCTACCTCGCCAATGTATGATTTATTCTTGATTTGTAGTTTACACTAAAAATTTATCTTACTTCTAGATTGCTGCAAAACGTGATTTTTTCGAATAAGTATGTTCCGGAAGGTAAGGATTACGAATCTGACTGTATGTTTTCCTTACACCCAGTACTTATGTAAAGTTTACACTGAAAATTAAATTTAGTCTCAGAGCGTTGCAGAAGCTTAATTTTTTGCAAAATGTTCCCTGTAACGTCAGGATTACGGATCTGAGCGTGGGTGTTCTTTACAGCTAATAATTGCTCAAATTTCATGCTGAAAACGTTAAATCTGTTTAAATGAGGCAAGCTTGTCTTTTTAAAAAAAGATAAAGCTGATGTTCAGAACAGTATTGTTTTCCGCATTCTTGGACTGCTGTCATTATTGTGGCATGTTACCGTATGTGTTCACTGACTGATCTATTCAAATCGTGCTAATTAAAAGTAGGTTACTAGCTGAGAAAAATTCGATTTTTTGCGTTGCTTAGAGAAAGTCCAATTTTTAGCAGATTTTGCGAGTTTAGGGATAAGCATAGGTAGCTCTTTCCTAGTCCTCTCCTTAAACATCCTTAATAATCTAAAATTCCTAGTATATTCGTCTTTTTTTATTCCATCGGATCATATTTCTTTGCTAGATAGATTAACTAATCACGGAGTAGAAAAAGTTTACTTCAAGAATATACATTTTTGTACGCTTGACAAAATACATGTAATTGAGAAAATTTTAACAGGCCGATGAACGCACAATATCCATGCAGAATGATGCATAATAAAACTGTTGTCAAGTCCTTAAAATGATTTTACATGATAAATTAAGTGGAATACTGCACCGGGTTAATGCAATCAATTCATTCATAACCAAGCAATGCATCGACAGCGGTAGGAGGTTGAACCTCACAGAAAGTGGAATTTTTGATCTTTTCTATTCTCGTAGCTAGTAGTAATAACTAATAAGTTCACTTCAGTAGTCAGCGGCGCTGAAGAAACGAGCATTTATTCTAAATGGCAGATCTGGTGGCTTCATGAGACAACTTGCACCTAAAAAAATGAAATTTCAATCATATTTTAGTTTGGCCTACAATTTACGATATATAATTTAATAAACAGTCATTCCAATAGTCGAATAATTTCAGAAAATCTGATAAGTAAGGCGCAGTTGGTGAGAGAAGATTCTAATTTTTCTTTCAGTTTTCTTTGTTTATAGTATTACCGCGTGTAATTAAATGCTTCATTCATTTAAAAGAGGATTTTGTAATGATTTTGCTCCAAATTCTTCTTGGATAGTCACGGTCATACATGATCTTGGAGGGGGTTAGGAGGGGTAAGAGGTTTCACGTACAGAAACATTTTCACCCCTCCGAAAATTATTTCACAACTTCAGAATTCGCTATTTTCCAAAAGTTTCCAAAAATTTACAAAAAAATTTCGTAGACAGGGTGTTTTTAAGCGGTTTTAGCTATCTATTTGCTCAAAAAAGTCAAATTTTTGACGCTTCGCGCCATGTGCTCATGTTTTAAGTGTATTTTGTTTAATTTATTCAATTTTTTCTAAATTTTTCGTTCAAATCTTTTCAATGTTATCATGCTCTAGAAAGATATAGCATCGTCAGAAACGGTGGAAAACGATGTTTTTGACGCATTCCTACCATTTTTGGGCTCAAAAAGGCACTCTAAAATTTCACCCCCTCTCCACAATTCCAATGCTGTGAATGTCTGGTCACAGTTTAGATTGAATAAGCGTTGCTTTAAGATTATAATAAGAGCAAATAATTGCCAAAAATATGTGTTATGGATTTGTGAAATTGTGACAAGCAAATGATAGCCAGATATTCCATTAAAAATACATGTCCATTCTTCTTTTCGTGGACGATGTTGGATCGAAAATGGATATCGCCTCCGCTCCCCAGATCCATTCCTATTCGAAAGCGTATTTTATAGTCTCCAGATAATTTTAAAAATTTTTGTGGAAAAATTCCTATATTAACCTCCCTTCGCTTCTATTTTCCATCATAGCTTTAGTCCGATTTTCATTTATATCTTCATTGAATTGCGGTAGACCTTAAAGGACCCACTTAAATGCGTGTGACGGATTTAGACATAATTTTTTCACATGATCTACGCTTATCATCTGAGAATTTTTCAATAGCTTCACCTGTATATACAGTCACTGTCGTACCGACTCACTTTCAGTAAACATTCCTAATAAAAATCCACAAGATAATGAAAAACAGTCCATAGTCAAATTTAAAAATGTCCACCTTTCGCAAAAAAAACATTCAGATTCGCGATTGGTAGCAAATTGTCTTTAACAATTTTTCAAAAAGTTCTGTAGGTGAAATTGGCAATTTTGATTCGATAATTAAATTTTTAGCCAATTATTCGAACAATTTTAATAGTAAGAATTTCTCAGAAAAGTGGACAGAATAATATCACAAGTGTATTAAGACTTATCAACTCGATATATGGCATGGCGCTCGTGCGCTCGGCATTTTCTATGAGTACGTTATAAACATTAATGCAGGCCCGTATAGAGGATTCGGCCAAGGGGAGGGGGGGGCGAAAAAAACATAAATTGGTCCATATCTCGGACAATTATTTGGGACGCCTCACTAAAACTGCATTTTTCGACGTTTTTAGACATGCTCTATCCATTAAGATCACAAAATTTGATTTAAAAAAATTTCTTTCACTCAAAATCTTCAAAAAATTGTCAATTTTTGGTCGCGCTTGAGCCAAAATGATGGAAAATACTTCACATCCGGCGCGAAGCGCTTTGAAGATTTTACGATAAAGACAATCAATTTTTCCATCGTTCCGTGCATTATCTTAACTTTACAAATTTTTTTGGCCAAGGGGGCGGGCCCCCTGCCCTCCTTCAAATACGGCCCTGCATTAATGTCAGTAGCATCAAGTAAAAGATAGAATTTTGAACGAGAATGTGAAAGTACGAATTAGTAGGCGATTTGTTAGAAGTCGATTGTCTCAACAACCTACAGTAAAAAACGAGGCTTAGCGTTCTAAGCATCTGCCTCCAGGCACGTAGCTGGCCGTCCTATTTTGGAGGGAACAACACCAATTTTGGGGGGCTTAAGCCCAAAAAGGCCAAAAATAGCACAAAGTAACGTTTAAAAAGTCATATTTTTCCGATTTTTCTGAATTTTTTCTGAATTCAGAGGGCGTCCGGACCCCCATTCTCCCCAAAGATACGTGCCTGTCTGCCTCTAGTTTCAATAATTTCCGGCTTAAGCCGGGCTTAAATCCGTGCATAATAAATATAGGCAGCATTCGATTTCGTTGTCTATCTTTCAGCATTGACGTTAGACTAGAGTCGGCTTCAAAGCTTAATTTCGTCCACGTATATATTCGAACACTGAAATCAGGTTTAAGCCCGGCTTAATCTAAAACATATTGGAACCGAGTCCTAATTATTGAGCATTGATCCCAGCGAATACCATTAAAATAATATGCCAAAATTATCTCACCTAAGTAATGGTAGATTTCGCTCTTTCTGCCATCGCACGATTATCCCATCGCGGACAACAGCAGCAAAATAATATAGTATGTACAGAGCATGTATGCATTGACGAGATCATTTGTAACAAGCAAGGAGAGTCGAACGAGTCCAATCGGGCCGATTTGTCAAACCAATCCGCCAAAGAAACTAATTGCGCTAATACCGCCCGAATTCGAACGTCCTGAGGAGCAAAAATCGTCACTCAGGCGTTGATCAGCGCCGATCGTCGAGAGTCGCCTGTCTGTGATGTTGGTGGGGCTGACCTGGGTGGGGCTGCTGACCTGCCGCCGCGTATTTCCGCCGGCTGGTCGATCGCCGCCGTTTCTTTGAACGCCGGCTCCGACTCCTCGACGTGCTTCTCGGGCTCGTCGGAATCGGTGGCGGCGCGACGCAGCTGACCTTGGGCAAGGGAGAACGCTTTGGCAGTCCGCCAATTTGCGGCAATTGATGGAAACGACTCGCCGCCGATGCTCTTTTACCTTAACAATGTGATTCGTCAAACTTAACTTGTTATTCATATTAGACTACTGTTTTCTTCAACGATTCCGACATAATTTCTTGAAAAGCTGTGCTAGTTTCACAACTAATTACGCAAGATAAAAAGATAAGGGTCCGGTTTCTAAAAAGTGTGGCTTAAACCAGGCTTAAATCTCTGCTTGATAAACGCATGTGGTGTTCAATTTTTATATCGTTTGTTTCAACAATGCCGTTAGGTCTAAGCCTGGCTTATGCCTGCGTATATGGAAAGCGGCTAAAGCCAGGCTTAAACCTGACCGCCTTCGAACATTAAATCCGGCTTAAGCCTGGCTTGAGCCTGAATATATAGAAACCAGACCAAGAATTTCATTTCAGATTGTAGCCCAATCGCTTATAATAAGCTGATCATTCCACCCTTATCCACTTGGTGCGTCACTTGAATAGCTTATAGGATAAAAACTTAAAGGATAAGCTTATCTTGAAAAAAGTCGAGTCGTTTCAAATTTCCTAAGTCGATCCGCCTATTTAAAATAATGGTAAGGGCAGGAAATTTCTATCTTTTTCTTATCGTTTACAATACTGGCTAAGATCCGCAAACTACACGAGGCCTCTGATAATAGCTGATATGTATCAAAACTTAAATGAAAGTGTCTTCTATCGTTCTGAAAAATTACTCGCCGAGCAATCGCTTGCCGAATACATTAAATCCTAATTAACTTTTGTGCTTTCGCCATTTTGGAGTGAAATGCATACCTATCTTATTGTTGGGCTAATTGTTTCTAATGTTTGAAACTGTTTTTATAATCATATATTCATTTTAGCCCGAGTTAGATTAACATATGCATAAAATTAGCATTTTTTGCGGATTTTTAGCGTTTGCAGGCAAACAGTGTGATTTAGCAGCACGATTAGGTAGTTTCTAAATTCAGTATGGAATTTAGATATGTTAATGTAAATTTTATTGTAATTGTGGCTTTTTAGTCACAGAATGTCTTACTTGCAATGTCTGGCGAGCAACTGATCGGCGAGCGATTTTTCGAGAACCCAAAGAATTTTCACTCTCGGAAAAAAATTTTCACCCCCCCCTAGAATTGGCGATTTTTAGAAAGTTACTAGAAATTTTTTAAAGATTAGTAGAAAATATGCTTTTTTGAGCGTTTTAGCTATCTATTTGCTCGAAAGTGCCAAATTTTCGGCGCTTCGCACCATTATACCCATGTTTTGACTAAATTTTGTTCAATTTGTTCCGACTTTTTTGATTTTTTTCGATTTTTTTTGCTGTAGAAACATAGAACATCGTCAGAAACGCTGAAAAACGATGTTTTTGACGCGTACCTACCATTTTTGGACTAAAAAAGGCGCTTTATAATTTCACCTCCCCGCAGAATTCCCATGCTGTGCATATATGCTTCCGACCGCACGAAGGCGTGAGAGATAATAAAGCAGGTTCAGGCTCCAGAATCCAAAACCCTCAGAATACGACAACTCTACTGCATTAGATTTTTGGGGATTTTTTCGAACTTTTCAGCGATTTTTCCTTAAATAAACTTCCCAAATTTGATTACTGCCCATGTATGCATCGGACTGTATGTTTAAAATTGCGTTTTGGATCAATTATTGACCAGACTCATAAAACAAAATGTTTGTGAATATTTTTCCCAAATTACGAATCTCATTAATTCATGAGTACAACCGTAACATTTCAATCGAGTGGGCTGTTAATCATTCAAACGATTCGCATTATTTGACAAGAAATTATAAGGCAATGAGAAAGGTTCCTCACTAAAGCAATAGTGCTTAATTAAACTTCAAGCCTTCTTTGCATTAACTTAAGCCAGTTGCTACAAATTGAACCAAAAAGACTGCTTAATTTACTTGGGAATGTCGCTGACTGCGTCGAAGTCCCAGAAAGAACAGAAACGGAAGATGACGGCGTATATGAATCGGTATATCTTCCTGATGATAAGGCGCTGCTAGTCGTGTCGTCCACGTAACGCCAGCGACTAAGATGCCTTGGGACAAATGCTTTGCCGTACAGCAAGACCTGCTCCGCTTCCATAAGTGCTTTTAAGTCTTGCCATGTTACCTAATGCAGAAGTAAAAGGACGAATGCTTGACTGTTACACAAAAAGCACGCGGTGCAAGCAGTGGCGGATCTAGGATCTCCGTCAGGGGACGGTATCCCAACTTTTCCAGAAAAAATCAAAAATAGGTCCAAAATTTGCTCTTCACGTGCGAAAGACTTTTTTGGCGTTTGATGTTGTCTACTTTTATTTAAAACCGTTTTCAGTGTAACATTTTTCAAAAACTTTATGATTTTCGACAATTTCGTGTGAATAAATCATTAAATTTCTTTAATTTGAACGAAAATCTGGCGCGGAGTGGCGGCAAAGTTTTGAAATTTAGGTAGCAGGACGTTAAGAAGCGAAAATTTTTAAGTTGTGCTTGAAAATAGAAGAATGCTCTGCTAAAATAAGTGTTTCTGCTGTTGAAATCGTTTTAAAACATGTTCTTCGAGTGAAAATATGGCTTCTAGGTCGCCAAAAAAGAGTAAATTTCATTAATAGTATTTCCGGGCGCGAAGCGCTGCAAAAATTTGAGAAAATATGACCACTGACGGCCAAAACTCATTGCGAATTACATATCCAATTTTTATCTCGCCAACTATTTCGGGCCAATGGTGGGCGGCCCCGTCACTCCCTTAAATTCGCCCCTTAGTGCAAGTATGCATGAGCAGAATCAAAATATTTGAGTCTTGGATAAGTACAAAAAATTAAAATGCACCAGCCTTGAACTTCAACATTTCACCTTATGCCTAGTTAATCAAAAAGATAAATTTTCAAAATTCATTTTGCTTTGCAAGCATCATTTGAACGTTTCCTTCAGCTTTTAGCATTTTTTTCTGATAAAAAATCTGTTATGCTTCTAGTCGACATAATAAAAACTTCTGTTTGCGTATGAAGAGCGAAGATCACTTTAGCCTTGTGTGCGTTGCCTTTCGCAAATTTTTTTGTACAGTGAAGTCAAAAAAAGAGAATGTTTTGACAAGTGGCCCTAATTTGAAAAACATTTGACCCTGTGAACAGCTGACTTTCTACTTTAAATATGTCTTATTCCACATTGCAATTTAAAGATCATAAAAAACGAAAAAGATAACGAGTGATGGACAACATCACAAAGTAGACGTCTGCTTTAGAATGCGAACATTGAGCGATAAAAGACATTAGGTATAGAAAATTCCTTCGTGACGAATGATTCCTGAGAAGCTTGTAAATTAAAAAAAGAGACAGCCAAAATATCATTCTAAGCGATAAGGTCGAACCACGATCCGTGCAATGCACTCAATTAATCATGTCAACTTCAATTTAAAAATTTCCCGATCACGTTACAGTGCTTTTTGTGATCTCACTTTTACCTTGCAGACATTCTGTTGCTTTTCGCAACGGCTATGCTTGTTGTAAGCTAGAATGTCCTGCTTAACTTTAAAAAAGGGCAGAATGGATATTATTTTGAAATCATTCTGGTCCTCGCCTGTTATGCGAGCAAGCAAATTAGTAAACTGAAAAACATCACCAACTTTTGTGACTTGGTCAATGTTTGCAGGTGAGATTTTAGAAATTAGATTTATTCGAAAATAGATACACAGAAAAGTGTAACGAGTCGGCTCAAAAGAGCACTGCTCAAAGTCATCGGAAAAAATGATTGAATTTTCGTCTAAGTTAATGTTAAATTCGTTTACAACTATTCTAGGCGAAAATAAGAAAACATTTCATCGAAAAACTGAAATAATCAAGATTTAAACTAGTGAAAAGCTACATTTTTAAAAAACTGCTTCAACTCACTTGAGAGCAAAATAGAGTAATTTTGTGTTACTTTTAATGGTATAGATCTAGACAATTAAATTTCTTGTTTTTATTTACAGGGGACCTTTTTAAAGCGGACTATCTCCCACGCTTGCCATGATGTGCACCTATACCAAGAATTCAATAATCGTCATTCTTACACTTTTATTTATAATAGCATAAACTAATAACTAATTTAAAATATTTCTATGCAAATTTTTTTCCGGTTCTTCATTCTAGTATTTTGTACTGATTCTACAAATGTTTTTATTAAAATTTGAATCATTGAGCATGCGATGATTTGAGTACAAAAGGCAACAACATATGCACGAACCATTAGTGCATTCAATTTAATTTACGCAGTTTAACATGTACACATCGTTTCTAAAATATTTTGTAAAAACGGAATAAATTTTACTTTTCCACCGCCTTTTTTGTTCCTCAAAGCAGCGAGTAGGCCAACCATTTCGCGTATGTCTTCCGACATTCCTAGAAAATGAGCTCGAGCACGCCCGAAGTAGTGAATCCTCTGGAAGTATGTCTGAAGATGACTGCTAGCTAAGTCAACGCACCTGAATTATTTTTTGATTTGAATTTCTATCAGAGAACAAACTAAAACTGCTCACACACAGCTCTACATGATATAAAAGAGTAATGATAAAAATTCTACTAGAAAACATTGTTGTCATTTGTTGAAGCAAAGTAGTAAAGACCGAATTGTTAAATGGCTTATCTCGAAATTCGTTATCGATATGAGGCTAACTCGAGCTCTTTCAGAGAAATAGAACGACACGATTAAATGACACATTTGTTTAAAGTCAACTGATGAAATGCACAACAGCGCATTTTGATTATTCACCATTTTAGAATATTCATTTGTAGTTGTAAGCCTGATAATGTAATTTGGCATTCAGAAATCAAAAACGCCAACAACGTATCTATGTATCATCGTGAGGAAGAATGAGAAGAATTACTCACGTTTACTGTCGCTAAAGCATTTAAAAACTCGCAATCATTATAGTGAAACATATGACTGCAGAGTGGCTTCGATAAATGTACGTGGAAGAGTGGGTAGGGGAAATACCACACTTAGGCGTGCGTGGGGGTCTGGGGCGTCTAGACCCCCAGAGACCGACGGATCCCCAAAATGGATAGACCCCTAGAATCGAATTTTTGGTGAAATTTTTGGCAATTTCGCCCCATTAGACCCACCAGAATTTGGTTGCTGCCAATGTATGATCCCCAAAGTGAAAAAATGTTGAAGTTTTTGGGGAAAATGAGACAAAATGAATGTCAAAAAAAGAATGAAAATTGAAAATGTCTTTAAAATTACTCGACATTGACCAGAAACTGTTGAATAACGTAGTTTTAACGCTATTCTAGCATTTATACCATTTTTTTGAGGTCATTATGGCCCCAACCTATTTTAGACCCTTACTCAGACCGGCTGACCCCCCAAATCGGTCATGGTATGCATCTATGAAAGTTTCTATAATTCTCTTACATCGTTACAACCGATAAGCCAATGATGACGTATGCGACAATGCAGCATAAGTAAAGAGCGTCTGACACAACAACATCGCCTAAACCAACCGTAACAACCTGGAGAAATAAAAAATTGAATATCTCAATCAAATCTGGTCCAAAGATGATGAGGGGGAAACCCTAAATTTCGCAGTGTATCTGAAGTCGAAAATATATGAAGATCATATTGATTTAAAGTCCTTTTTTCGATCATAAAGGATTGCAAGAAACATTTTTAATGTTTCTTTTATATAGGTATGCATCATGCCCTTAAAATTTTCACTCGATATAGATGACGAGATGAAAAACTTAAAATTGAAAGTTCAATCACCTAAATGAATAAAATAACAATGAAAATGGTTTTTGACTATCCTTTAGTAAAATTTTTTTAACGCGCTATTTAGCGTGTTCAGAGCGAAAGTTTGGTACTATGTTCGACGCTTTAGAGAAAAATTAAGGACCGCTTCTCCTGCCCGAAAATTCTTATTCGTTATTCCTTATGCTCGACCATCAGTTTACTTTGTTGAAAATTTCCTGGTTCAGAAATAATGTATTCATTTCAAAATTTGAGACATTCACAAGTCTTTTCGCGTTTACTTAATGTCAATTTTCATATTGTTTTAGATTTTCAGAAAAAACAGCACTACAATAAGACAGAATCACACGCCTTTATTTTTGGCTGAATCTAGCGTTGGCAAAAGTCCGACTAAGTACTAGAAAGGACTATAGTCCGGACTAAGTCCTTTAGTCTTTGGACTATAGTCCTAGTCTTTTTTTAACCCGTTAGTCCGGAAAAGGACTAGTCCTTTTTTTGGCGGACTAAGTCCGGTTAGTCCGACCTACCGGACAAAAGTTCTAACTTCTTCCAGGTGCTATCCGACGTTTGACGTGCGTTTTGCAAGTCTTCCCTCTCTTTGAGGAGTGTTGTTTGCGTTTAAGCCTATGTTCACGTTAGTTTTTCTTTTATTGTCTGATTTTCGGCATGCAGACATTAGAGCGCACGACATTAGAGCGCAACGACATTAGAGCGCGCGACATTAGAGCGCCGATATTAGACCGTATATGCACTGGCGGATTTAAGAGGCCCCATTAAGACCAAAAATTTTGAAGCGTTTTCTTTCTTTCGTTCTTTCTTTTTTCATTTTTCACTTATAACTAAAATTGAAATAGAAAATATCTTGATCAGAAAATATCAGATCCGCTTCTGAGGATGAGAAGTCATTTTTCTGGTTCTGTTATAATTTTTTGGTCCGCCCGTGCTCACGTTTATACACAAGGTCTCTGCAGAATATGCAATACACCATGCTTAATTTTGTAAGAAATGCAACGTCAAGTGATTTTAACTGCGAATTGCATTACGGATTGTATATTTCCATCTAGCACCTTTGAAAAAATTGCAAGACGTAAGATTTTTTGGCACTGTACCGTTTTAAGGCAGCAGCTGAATTCTATTTCAAAAAAGCTGCCTGGCTTTAGGATTTTGTTGTACAGAAAACTAATAACTGGTAGATAGAATGTCTTTTCTGCATAAAAACGACTTGAAGTTCAAAAAAATCATAGAGACTTGTTTCGGGATAAAAATCAAGCTGGTAGAAATTCAGCAAAAAATAGAGTGCACAATAATTTTTTTCGGTGAAAAGTTTTTTT
This sequence comes from Mermis nigrescens, assembly GCA_036768485.1. Taxonomy (NCBI): domain Eukaryota; kingdom Metazoa; phylum Nematoda; class Enoplea; order Mermithida; family Mermithidae; genus Mermis; species Mermis nigrescens. Next base: position 396,664 of record JAVLUZ010000512.1, on the reverse strand, counting down.
CGGAATTTGTGCACCGGTGCAGAGGGACCCGTGCAGAAAGAAGCCTAAATATGAGGGTCATACTTCGTGGATGGAATGGAAGTTTGCTAATCATTAATGGAAATGTTGGTGAGGTGAGTTATGTAAATTCAAATACAAATTTTAGTTGTGACTTAAAATCCTTAATTTTTTATCGTTACCTTGTTTCTTAAAAACTTCAAGAACTCAAAATTTCCTGCTGCTCCGCCTCAGACCCCGTCAAGCGGTCCTTCAGCGCGTCCCCTTAACCCCCAACCATATTTTCTTGGGTGCTTCGCGCCTTCCAGCATATTTTGTATACAGGATCATTTTACAGCTCTGCCAGAAGAGTAAATTTATCTGCTACTAAGTGTATGCGACGTTTTAGTGCAGATTAAAAGGCAAAATGCATTTTTGATAACTTCTGTGACAAACAAGTTATGTCAAAAACTTTTCAAAAAAATTTCACATCAAAAGTCACTTAGGAGCAGCCAGAACAGTGCAAAAAAGCTTGAAAATGCGTTTAAAAACGTATCGAAAGTCACTTAGAAGCAGCGAGAAGAGTGCAGAAAAGCTTAAAAATTGCTTTACAAAACAAAAGAAACCGCATGTATTTATCACTACCTGATACCGAGATATTCATGCGTAGGTAGTTAACTTTGCTCCGTTATAATAGAAAGCGTATCCAATTTTGAATCGGAAAGTGTATGAATCGTTGCAAATAGTCTCGAGTGTAAGATACAGTAGGACTTTTTTCAAAGGCATGCTCGTTTTGTCCGTGAAGCTTCAAGCGGGGTATTCTTTCATTTATCAGCATAAAAGTTTCGTAAAGTTACGTGAAAAACATCTATTATGGCTGCGCTCTAATGTCGCGCGCTCTAATGTCGCGCGCTCTAATGTCGTGCGCTCTAATGTTGGCGCTCTAATGTCGTGCGCTCTAATGTCGGCTCACCCTGATTTTCAAACTGTGCTCAAAGAGATATGTTTTATTTGTTTAGTGAAGGCGGTAAAAACGGGCGAGGTTGTCAACCATACAACAGCTATAAAGCTTAGATTATCAATATTTTTAAAAAAAAGTATAGTCCCCAATGTGCACTGTCATTTTTTTTGTAAGAACCTCAGAACATAATTGGCTGTATAAACATAAACAGTTTCATACTTTGGTTTCAAGACTAAATTTTGTTGAATTAAAAAAAAATTTCATATTTTGGGTTCAAGACTAAATCTTGTTGGATTCATACGAAGCATTCAGTCCAGACTTGCATCCACGATTTCGGCCATTCCCGCAATGTCGGCACCATGTAAACGCGTCTTTAGTTGTGCAAGTGTGATTTTAGATAAAAATCGTCACAATTTAAGCGATGAGCGTATTCAAAAGGAAATTTTTTTCGAAGTTTAAGTCTGAACTGTTTGGCCGCAATATTTGCTACTTATTACTTGAATTTGAGTAAAGTTTGTTACAAAATGTGTTTATAGTAGCACCTATAATATATATGTATGCATATATGTATTCATTGATCGTAAAGTTCTTTTCATTGACTATTGAATCAGATCTGAACAGAAAAGCACTAGAAAGTGAATACCATGTAGTAGGTACCAGCATTGTTCTCTGATTTTTTAAGGAAAAGCCAGTCTAGTGTCTGGGTATGTTTTCCCTGCATAAATGATACTGTTTTTATAAAGGACTCAGTCCAAGACTTAGTCTTTTATTTTAAGGACTATGGTCCGGACTATAGTCCTGCTCCGAAGCAGTCCGGACTAAAACCTGGACTATAGTCTGGAAAGTCTTTTTTGCGGACTTATGCCAATTCTAGCTGAATCATAATGTGCGTGTACTTTTAGGTATATGCTATTTATGTATACAGTGTTTTTTTGGTACAAGGTCCGTTTGTACATGTACAAAGATGGTCTGCAAAAGTCTTTGTACATTTTGTACACACAAATTTTTGGGTACTATAATATAGTACAGTAGCGATTTTAGTGTGGTAAAAACAGAGTTGTCCGACTTTTGGTAATGTATTTTAGCTAATTTCTGGGTCTCTGAAGGCAAAAATCACTAAGAATCGTCTTAAAACGGCGCGAAGCACCGAAAAATCTGACATTTTTCCTTTTGAAATCCAATTTCTGCCATTATAAAGATATATAAAGCGCACAATTACTCATTTCGGCGCGAAGCGCCGAAAATTATTGCGAATTTCGGATCTTTTTTGCAATTTTTGTCTTCCCAAAAATCTTTGTACATGTACAAAGACGGTCCCGAAAAAGTCTTTGTACATCGGGAAAAATCTTTGCCGGATACAAAAAAACACTGAGTTGATTAGCTTTGATTTTTCAATAAAAAAAGAAAAATTCACTGCAATTAATCCATTAATAAGGAATTACAAAAGAAAAATACGATAATTAAAATTATAAGCGTTAAGTTAAAGAAGGACAGGAAAATGTTGTTAAAAATTAAGTAATTCTTTTCTTTATTATTTTTTGCTGAAGAAAAGCAAAATACGATTAGAAGGCGCTAACCGTATTGAAAGCGAAGTGAAAGGCTCGAACGAAATTCCAGTTTTCTTGATATCGTCTGAATAAAAAGGCCCCTACGCTGCAATACATGCACATGAGGATGAAATAGGCGCTGATCGGGAACCACAAATTTTCACCCATGTGCTCCTCCATCAGCCATTTGGCCGGCTGGTTATTATTACCATCCTCGGCATCGTCGTCTGTCTTTTCGTCCTCGTCCAAATTATTCGTACTGTTCATATTATTGCTGTGGTTTTTCGTTCGCCCGTTTTCGACCATGAGTCCATCAAGGGTTTCGGCCTGCCGTGACGACATTTTTTTGACGAAGGTTTGACGGCGTTTCTTGCGTTCAAATCGCCTGAATTTTTCAACCAGTTTCGACTGCAAATCATTGCCGAACTGGATGGCTTTCGTGAATGTCTCGGACAAAAACTTGCCAATGTCGGCGGCAGTGATAAACCTAACTCGAGGGAATAACGATCATACATGATCTGAGGGGTTTGGGGGTTTCAGCCCTCTAGGAGAATTATCACCTTTCCCAGAAATTCCCCCACCCTCCAACCCAGAATTGCGATTTTTCAAAAGTTTCCTGAAAATTCGTAAAAAAGGTGCTTTTTTAGGAGCTATTTATTTGCTCAAAAAAGTCATATTTTCGGCGTTTTGCGCCATATACTCATGTTTTGACTATATTTCGTGCAATTTGTTCGACTTTTTTGATTTTTTTCAAATTTGTTTTGTTTTTATGTATGTTTCTGACCACGTATCCATCATTTTTGGGCCTGAAAGAGGTACTTTGAAATTTTTTGCCTCAGAATTTCCATGCCGTGCATGTCTGATAACGGTTCGACACGCTCGTGCAGAATAAAGCGATTGCATTAACAATTGTTTGATAAATTATAAATTTTGATTCTAAAAAGACTTGTAGTTTCAAATCAGTGCCAGAAGGGGAAATACAGGTAAAAATAAAATTTGATACCTAAAAAGCTGGAAAACTGCTCCTATCATGAAATAATGAAGCTGATTCTAGACGGAAGAAAAATTTTGACTATTCAAAAATTCACTGATGCGAAATTCCGCAAACGAAAGCATCACAAATAAGTTTAGCAGAAGCTATTATTTAAAATTTCTAAAGGCATAATTTTATTTGCAAAGTTTCCTACATGGCTCCTCTTACGGGGCAAGGAATGTTTGTGCAACAATTTAAGGAGTAATTTTATATGATTTACGAGGACTTTTTGAGCAGAGCATATTACAATTTTGATAATTTTTCGCTTATTTCTCAATTAAAAAGCAGACAATGTTCTGCGCCGAGTGTTGCATAAAACCACCTATCCAATTATGTAAGCCTAAAATAATCTTAAAATATTTATTCGCTTCGCATTGAATACTAAATATTAATTTGGCTTGAAATAAATCTGTTCTGAGAAAAAATTGTGACACGTATAACAATCCAAAAATAGTGCATATCGCAAGCCAAAATCAATAATTTTTCAAAAATAAAGAACTTATAGTCTTTACATAAAAATGATACCACTTAATTAATATACATAGGTACGTTATTTGTAAAAAGAAATGCTTTACATCAATGGGATTCCCAGCAATGCGTAGGCAACGGCGAAAATCATTCCTTCATTCGTGATAGGATCGATATGGCTGTAACCTGCAAATGATTCTTGTAAATAAGAAAAGTAAACTAGACGAAAAAGAAAGGTAAAGAAGGAGCAAAAAATACGAAATGCACCAAGGCCAATAAACATGGAAAAAATAGACCGAGAAAAACAGAATAATGATTAAAGACAACCGGAATGTGAACGAGCTAAAATACGATTAAATTTACTTGAAAGCTCATCAATTTTAGCGATCTAGCAATGAAAGGATTTATACATAGTATTGACTGATATCATTAATTTTGAATATTGCTCAAAAGATACGTCTGAACACGATAAACGCTATAGCTTAGACAAATTGCTTAATCATAATTAGACTAACCACAAGCCGTTAATACGGTTAGTGTGTAGAGTACAGCGGTCTGGAATGTCCAAACAGTTTCTAGGGGCGTCTGAGTTTTGGTCAACTTTCGATTGAAATAGAACACGGAGATGTTCTGAAGCCGCTCGTATACCTGCAAAATTGTATCATTTGTAAAGTGATATTGTAAAATATGCTAATATCATTTTTTAATCTCACATTATTGTTTAATATAGTATAAGTAATAATCTAAGTGTCGGAAAGAAATATGAAGAAAAATATTACAATCGAGCCATTTCGAAATGAGAAAAAAATCAAATTCTGTCTGAGCTTATGACATCATTCCAAAGCGACGAATTATAAGAAAATGAATTAATTGAAATCACATCGATACAAAAAATAATTAGAACACAAATTAAATTATTTAGAAAATAGAAGAATAAGCTAAATATAAAGACAAAATTATGATTATTAGGATCGAGAAAACAGCAACTGTCCTATTTCTAGGGAGAGATCAAGCTCATTTAAAACTTTCGCAATTAGCGCCGCAAACGTGTAAGATGGTCTGGAAACGACCTACTAGTAAGTTCACGGTTTGAAGATGAACTCCAACCATACATGGGCAGCTAACAAATTCTGGGGGTTCGGGTGGTGAAACCGGCAAAAAGCCCAAGAAACGTGCCAAAAATTAAATTCTGGGGGCTATCGATTTTGGGAGGTCTATCAGATTCCCAGGAGTCTAAACCAGACATGCACATAGAGGGCTGGGGTAGGGTCCTGCCTGACCCTCCAGAATGGAAAAATGGAAAATTTTCACGGAAGAGTGATGCAAAATGAAGGCAAAAAAGGGATGAAAATCGAAAATCTTCTTCAAAAGTGCTTTAGATTGACCAGAAAGTGTGTAATAACGTAGTTTTAACGCTATTTTAGCGCTTATATTAATTTTTCAAGTCATTTTGGCCAAAAAAGTCCAATTCTTAATCCCCTAGATCGGCCTTGCTGTGCACCTATGGTCTAAACCCCCCAGACTTCTCATACTTACGTGTGGCTCCAACACTTATTCAAATAACCATACCGTTTTTGTCTTATTTTTGTCAGAAAACCTCCTCAAGTGCCAAATTTTTGTTGCTTCGCACCATATACTCATTTTGTAAAATATTTGATTTAATTTAATCAAATTTTTCTGATATTTTTCTGAAATCTTTGTTTTTAAAGTCCAGAAAGATACAACATTGTCACAAACGTTAAAAAAGATGTTTTTGACGCGTATCGACGTTTTTGAGTCCAAAAAGACACTTTAGAATTTCACCTACCCCTATAATTCCCATGCTGTGCATGTCCTAGTCTAGATCGCTACAAATCCCCACCCAAGCTCTATGTCTCACTGGGCTAATACTGGCAACGTTGCGCAGCTTCGTTTAAGACAAAGTGCAACAAATGACTCAAAAACCTGAGCGTGCCATTCGTCGTATCCGTGTTCATGCTGCTCCATGGTGGATTTAAGCAGCCACGTTTCATTCACGACCCAGTTAAACAACCGATCTAGTTCAACAAGCTTCTCGTAACGCTTGGCCGTTTCAGTGCCGTTTTCCAGTTTTTGAAGAATAACTGCTCCAGCTGCCAAGTAGGACAGTAAAACGCTAAGCAGGATAACGTGCGGGACGGCTATTTTCAGTGCCTATTGAATAAAAGCTTAATTAAGCAAATGCTGAGAAAGAATGAACTGTGTGAGCCAAAATGCTCGATATATTCATTTGTTTATTTATTTATTTTCTATACTTCTCCAGCCTCTAACTAAATAAGTAAAAACAACAGCGATCATGTGTGACTCTCTGGCAACATAATTGTTTCATATTTCTATTCTACTTTATATAGTTCATTTTCCAAATTATAATTTGAGATTCTATTATTACTCAATAATTCTATCAAACGGGGATCTGGTGGATTCCCCAGAATCCGTCGAAGTCCCCCTAAACCGATAACCCCCAAAATTGAATTTTGGGTGCTATTTTTGGCAATTTCGCCCCATGAGACCCCCAGAATTTGGCTGCTCCCCATACATGCTTACGAGGCCGTAATCCAGTTTAATAACTAGCAAATACTTCCGACTGCTTATTCATATATGGATACAAACATGAACAAGCATCAAATGCAAAAAAATTGAGAAACTGAATTCCGGATCAAGTGAATTAAGATTTATAACTCGCTCTTGTGACTCACCGAATTCCTCGCCGTTCCTATGAAGTAATTTTCGTAATTAGAATGCTCAGTTCTGCACTTAAAATAGACCGCCTTCATGTCGCAAGAAAATTTCCCAGACTTTCAGAGAAAATGGCTCAGAAAAGATATGAACATTAAAGGTCGGCTAGTGCTTGCAGTGGTGGCATTATTCGAGAGTCCAAGCAATAATTTATGAGCCGTTTTTTCAATTTCTTTCAGTAATTCAAGAGCATAAGAACAGTAAAAATAAAACGTTAATGTCGCAAAAAACGCGCCTATAAAACCGGACTTAATTTCTTCAATACACAATCGACACGAATTCCTCGAAAATTTCGTTTTTATGCTTATTCTAGAATGACAATTATGTACGTAAACAAGTGGCATGCGTGTTTTAGTCAATGATATTGGCATTCGATATTCAAACATGATTTGCTGAGGCAGTTGTGTATTTTTAAAATCGAAGTGAAAATATGAATGCATTTTTCTTGACGTAATGCGTTAAAGGAAGCCGATTGAAAGTGCTAATTAGACGAAATTTCACATGTCGTTTACGGCGATGAATATTCAGAGTTCAATTGATGCTAAACATTACAAGTCACGACCGCATTAAGTTTAAGAATAGATTATTTTCTTAGAAGAAATGTCCACAGTCTGAAGTAATTAGACGACAAATCTATAATCACTAGAATTGTAACTTATTACTCATCCCTAATTTTGAGCTTAGCTCAATACTGCTCTTGCGTATGGCATTAGCAGTGAATTTCAAAAATCATCATTATTTTCGGAAAATGTTTTGCTATTACTTCTTCATTAAGATTCGTCAGCGTAGTGAGAAAAATGCAACTTGAATAACGATTTCTCGAATTGATAACTTTCACGCATTCTTGAGTCCAAACGTTTTCTTGGGAAAAAAGAATCGATTTGGATTTGACCCTGCCACTCTGAAAGGCTGCTAAAAACCGCAAAATGTTTCTACCCCCCCAAACCTTCGATTTTTCAAACAATCCATAGAAAATGTGCTTTTTAAGCATTTCTTACGATCTTGCGGCTTAAAAAAGTATAAATTTCTTCGGCGCTCCGCGCTGAATCGTCATTTTTGAGCTATATTGAATTTTATTAAATTTTCCTGAATTTTTATGTTCTTATGTCAGAAACGTCAAAAACTGGATTTGATGCGCAACCATTGTTTTCAAGTCCAGAAGGCAAATTATAAAAATTTTAGAGGTTAATCTCTTAGAATTCCACGCTAACAATTACGCTTGAGCCCGTTATAAAAAGCAAGGCCACGTTTAATCCTATTATCATTTAAAATTTTCCGAATCGTACAGTTATGTACTGGGGGTAGTAGGCCTCTCAGGATAGAAAAATGGGAAATTTTCTGGAGAAAATGGGGCAAAATGAAGGCTTAAAATAGATGAAAATTGAAAATTTTCTTCAAAAGTGCTTCCATAAACTGTGTATAACGCAGCTTTAACGCTATTTTAGCGCTTATACAAATTTTTGAGTGGCCCAAAAATGCTCAATTTCAGACCTCCCCGAGATCGGTCATGCTGTACATCTATGATTATGTACCTTCATCAGACTGAGTCCCTCCTCGACGCCTTCTTCTCCGTGCTCGGCGCCCATCGTCTCGCTTTCGCCGCCCACCATACTACCATCACCGCTTGCGCTGCCGGCTTCCTTGTCCATATCTAGAAAATCGCCGGCGGCGACTGATCCTTCGCCGACCGATTCGACGCCCAAATGATATTTTCCGGCGGCTGGTTGTATGCCATGGGAAAATTGGTCGGTAATTGGTGTCGGATGAGCTTGCTCCCATTTTGCAGCAGCCGCGGCAGCGGCTAACTGATCTATGGTAATTATAAGGCAGTTGCTAGACATGTTATGAAAATGTAGATTTAAATTAAGAAACAGTTTCGCACTACGCCAAAAAATTGATAAATTCAGTTAGAAAAAGCTATAATTCGGGAAACTATGTTAAAATTATTCACAGTACACTTCCAGATAATCCGCTGACGCGAAAATTATCGGAATTTCAAGAACACAACGATAGATTTGTTCTGGAAAAGTACATGTGTACATCATGTTTTTAGAAATAATTGTGGTAATATTATATTATTCCAGGTGAAAGTATGCTTGATCCGATTCTACCAGCAACACTCGATCTGAACCAGCATGATTTTTGTATCAAACGTCAATGTATGACACGCGAGTAATCTCATAAGTCTAGAAATGTAAAGTAAAAATAACGCGATTCTTTTTTTGCAATTTTGTAATAAAAAGCAATACTTAGCTTGAGCACGTCCAGTCAATAGCCACTGGAAAAACATCTGATCTTACAGGGCCGTTGTGGTGTTGATGATGAATTTTCGGGGTGAAAGTAATAAACTTGGAGACAAGATTCACAATGGCTGATAGATGAAATAAGCGATGTTCATAAATGAAAAGAAAGAATAAGCAATAAAGTCGACGCTGTAAAGCAGATAATCTGCAGTCTTATTTTTAGTTTAGCTATGAATTAGCTAATGTCTTATTGTGTACTGACCGAAACTTACAGATTGTGCTTCGTTAGATCCACTGCATAGGTAGACATACAGGCTCGTTGGACCCGATGTCTTACTAGACTCACCAGAAAAAAATCTTGGTAGGACCTCTTTATCGATAGGTCCGCTGAAGAAAAATCTCGTTAAACCACTGTTTCGATGAACCTATCAATAGAACATTTTGTTTAGAATCGTATTTCATTATATATACACGATTGCTAATTTTGATAATGAATTAGCACGGTATGATAGTTGTAGATCACACAATAGCAGTACCGTCTGAAAATTTCGCTTAAGATAAAGTCTTTGGACTTTCAGAGCTGTCGTTATGTGGATATGTCTATACAAAAATGCCTTCAAACAATTTTTAAAAATCTTGTATTTGGATAAGTAAAAAACATGCCTTAACGTTGTGATATGGAGCTATTTGACACAATGGTTTGCAACACTTGTGCTCCAGTGGGATGACACGATTTTCTTTGTAAATGAATGCGATTATATCTGATTCCATAATGAGCAAAGAATCATAATCTTGGGTCTGATTTAGCGATTTTAGCGAAACTTCTATCGGTGGGTCTACCGATATTGTGGGTATAAGGATAATTTTTAGTGAATCAATCGATACAGAGCGTCTAGCGAGATTTTTTCCGATGAATTTATCGATACAATGGGTCTAAGATTTTTTCGGTGGGTCTACCGATACAGTGGATTAAACAAAATTTATTTAGTTGATCTATCGAGACATAGGGTCTAACGAGCTTGCTAGCTTGCCGTTTTGAGTGACCGGTAGCATTGGGTGGTCGACTGCTCCAGATAGTCGTTAAAATCAAATTGGGATTGTTGTAATTAGATGGAATTGCATCGACAAAAAGAGTTTAAGGTTGAAACAGATTGTTCAAGTAGGTAATATTATCACAATTTTTCGGATTACCATTAACAATCCTCATTAAGCCACATTTCTAATTCAGAAAATGTGTCTGAAACGCGAACTGTAAGATATCAACAAGGAAAATAAGAAAGACTTAAATGACTTGTACAATGAGTTTTTATGGTATCGAAGGTGTAAAATATGTTTTTCAAGCTGTTAAAATAATATCTCGAAAGCTTTTACACGTTAGATGAATGCGCTTCCACTACTTTACAAGTCTAAGCAAATCTGACACTTTTTACTAAAAAATATTGTTGTTAAAAAATTAAAATTTTAATTTTCCATTAAACAACTTCCTCTGAGATAGAAAGTCAAAATATTAAAATCATGACAATCACGGGCGACAGCCATATTCAGAGCACAAAAAAGATATTCCCATGTAAGTCGATTACCCGAGACTTCACATATTTAAGTTAGGAGAATAAAAAATACATCAGTCATCACTGATTGTTTTAGAACGATGCGATTCGGTCTGCCTTAATGAAGTAGTAAAGAATCATTTGAACCTAGTAAAAGACAACTTTGGTACCTATGATACATAGTCAATTTCACGAAACCTTGTGCACGGATTGCGATTTTTAAATAATGCAAATCGATCAAAAGCGGTTTAAACTAAAGCAACAATTATAGCTATGCAATCGATTAGCATATGAAGCTTTACTGTGTAAGTTTTATTACTGTAGACTGGATGAAAACCACTTTTGTAGACATTTAACTGAACGCTAAAAATAATTTTTATGCACAAGGTTTCGTGAAACAGACTAAACTTAATGCAAGTTGAACAAAAATGAGGGAATGTCAATTATGTTCTAAACGACTTTACATCCTTGGGCGACGCATAAGTATTTTCCCTGCTTGCTACTAAACGCGCATTTAAAATTTTTCTTAATATACTGGCCTTAATTAAAAATTGACAAGAAATGCCAAGGCACTGTTTCACGACAAATTATGCGCGCATCGAAAGCATTACTCGGTTCAAAAGTGGCTACCGAGCGGGAATTTAGAAGAGGCGGGGCGGTCGCTCCCACTGTCGTCAAAAAATAGTTGGGCGTAATAGAGAATAATGTGTATTTTTGATGATTTTATCCAATTTTTATCACTTTTTTCAAATTATTCCAAGCGAAACGCCCGAACATTTCTTTTATTATTTATTTTTTACTTCAAAAGAGTAGTTTATATACAGAACAAGGATTCCTTAGTTCTTACAATGATTTCTCGAGTATTTTTTGGTACTTGCCTCCGGTGTCTTTTTTGTATTCGCAAAGATTTTTCCCGATGTACAAAGACTTTTGGGGACCGTCTTTGTAAATGTTTAAAGATTTTTGGGAAGATAAAAAATTGAAAAAAAGGTTAGAAATTCGCAAAACTTTTCGGCACTTCGCGCCGAGATGAGTAATGATGTATTCTATATATCTTTATAATGTCAGAAATTGTATTTTGAAAGGAAAAATGTCAAATTTTTCAGCGCTTCGCGTCGTTTTGAGACGGTTCTTAGTGATTTTTACCCTTAGAAACCCAGAAATTAGCTAAAATACACTTCCAAAAGTCGAACAACTCTGTTTTTACTACACAAAAATCGCTACTGTACTATATTATAGTACCCAAAAATGTGTGTGTACAAAATGTACAAAGACTTTTAGAGACCATCTTTGTACCTTGTACAAAAAAAACACTGCTTGCTTCAGTTTTTGCACTAATTTTGCGCGTTTTTCGTACTTCTGAAAATTTCAAACTTTTTACGGATCACAAATATTCTGCCTATCAAAAGATCGCAAAAAACCGATAGCACAATCGGCGGATTTTTGGACAGTTTCTGACACTATTAGGAAAATTTGGGGTTACGTCCCCTGTCAGAAAATCCTGGATCCGCCACTGCTGGCTACCATATATTTTCCCTAAGTAGATAACACTTGACTGACCTACACATTCATTTCGTATTTAGCGTAATAGAACATTCGCCTAAACTTTCAACTTCAAGATGCAGATGTTTTTGATAGTTTAGAGATAAGAAGAAAGCTCGGTGACATAGACTGCTGTAGCCAAGTCTATGCTGGTGAGAAGTTACATGGCTAAAATTCAGTAAAATAAAAGCGACAAAGAATATATGGAAACCTAAGCGTACCATGCGCCTTTAGTTCGCCAACTAAGATTCTTTTCGAGTGGTAAACGAGTCTCCAGAGTCTCCAAAATATCATTATTTTGCGAATTATGGGCAAAAGTTTACGCAGTGATTGCTAATTCAGGCTCAAATTAATTAACGTGAAGCTAGTGCAAGCAAAGTGGAGACAACTTCATAATCAAGCTAAGAAATGGCTATACCACGAAATCCGCATCAGATTCGCTCTAATTGAATATAATTTGCATGAGCGATTCGACATCATTAATTCCCAATGTAGGTGACAACATATAATAGCTGCAGCCTTTATACTCATTATATCTCTAAGCATGTTTCAAAGGCGCACTTCTGTACGGAGAGAAAATCAAAATTTATGAGGCGTCCGGAAACCATGAATTGAACGAATAAATTGTTCTTTTGACATCTGAACCCTGATGAAAAATCACTTAGCGGCATAGCTTAGACGGTAATCGGGTGGCCTAATGCCATACGTGCCTTATTTGAAAAACGACCAAACATAAGTGTTATATAAATGACGAGAAAATCATTTTTCTCGAATTCTGCCACCTTTCAAAATGATGAAAAATTATCAGTACCTCTGGGCCCGGTTTCAATATCTTTAAGCTTGAGCCTTGCTTAAACCTAACTTCAATGTTTTAACATACGTAGCCCATTTTGAGCCTAGCTCAAAGTCAGATTTAAGCCTGGCTTAAGCCTAAAGATATTGAAACCGGACCCAGGTAAATAAAAGAACCTCGTGCGATGTAATACAAATTTGATTATGATTAAAAGCGGGGTACTTCATTCGAGACTTTTCAGACGAATGACCGATAATTGGGGACTTCTGATACGCTAATCATTCTTAATTTACGGTAGGTAATACACGCCAAGTCAGCAGCACAAAAGTATTAAAGTCTTGCAAAACTTCCGGGAAGAAAAAATTTGCATGCTTTTAACAGTCAAGCAACAATTCAACAAATGCTAGTTCCACTGATTTGTGAAATAGATTGTAGTATTTAAAATATGGGCGTGTGCTCATCATAATGACATTTCATCGAGTAAACCATATAAGTTTTAAATAATCCCATATGCCTATTCAAAAAAGTCAAGCAAAACTAGGTACTTTCGGAGCTTCTTGGCTTATCGCTTGCCGCTAGGATATGACGACCAACACCTGGTACGCCTATGATATTGCCAAATTGAAGAAGCCCTAAGGCCGTAGTTCTAGGAGTTATGGTTTTTCTACGCAAGAAGAACGGAGTAAGAAGCATCTTCGGGAAAGAATGGTTTGTTTATAAACGTTGAATTATTTTGGTTTCAAAGGGAATAAGACGATTATCAGAAGGAGTTAGATAATTGAAACACATATTTAAGTAAATTCATAACATTAATTAAAGTTTTGGTCAGCAACAATCTTCAGTCATACGCCATTTTCCATTGTCTTTAACGCGAGATAGCGAATAGCACGGCTGCTATGATTTTATCAGGCTTGTGTGTTTCGTGCATACATTGTCCTGGTCAGAATTAAATTAGACCAAAAGTCGTAAAATTTGCTAGAATCGCTATAACAAGTATTTCATGGGTTGTAACGTAAACCGTCAGAACAAGTGTACATATATCGCTTATCCATTTCCCCATAATGACACTATTTACGCTTGCTAGGAATACAAAATAGCCCGATGTTTTTGCTAATGAGTTACACAGCACAATGCAATTGAGTGGAAAAATGCTTAGATCGACCACAAGCAATGCATGCTTAAGAAAAAGATTCAGTAGTCATCGTTTGAACAGTTCAATAGGGCATGAAAGCGGATTATTTTTTTAGATTGGTGTCATCTGCGCAACGTAGAACATGAAAAGCAGTCATTCGCGCATTGGGTGAAGGTTTGAAAATAGTTTTTGAGAGTAATATTTTATTTACTCCATTTTTTCTAGAATAGACAATGCAAAAGATAAACACGGAAACTGCTAGCTTACCTAAATTTGTAATACTGTGGCAGACGGCAGGAAATAATCTACTAGCAGGCGGCGAATAAAACAACAAGCACTGATATATGTACAGATAATGATTTAGCAATAAATCTGCGTGTAGCAAAACAGCGAACAAGAATCTGTACGGGGTTTAAAAAATGGTATATTCAAATTTATCAAAGCAGTGCAACCGTGTAATGTGCTAGAATCGATTTGAATCCTAAAGGTATTAGAAATTATGATACCAATGACAGTAATCACGAACAAAAAAATGCAATTTGAGGGTATAGTGCTTCGCAGAATAGAATTTTTGTTCTCTTTATAATCTGGAAGTAATATAGTAATAATAATAATAACAATATCAATAATAATAATAATAATAATCAATAATAATAATAATAATAATAATAATAATAATTTAATGTTAATAATAATAATAGTGATGATAATAATATGCATTCATATAGGCGAATAATAGTGAAGGTTGTTAGGATGATATGCACGAAGCTTGATCTTATCCATGCATGGTCTTCCCCTCAGACGTTTCGATCGAATCAAATAAATGTCAAATGATACCCAACAGGACTGTTTACCAGGTTGGTGCTCGATAATGCTGCTCTAAGCAATATCAGAAAAATTTCTTCATAAAATTTTTTCGAAAATTCCGCTTCAGCTTATGATCGATAAAAAATAAAGGTACTGTTCACTAATTGTAAATTTATTCATTTTTCACCAGCAACAAATAAGAATTTGTTTTACGTCCGTGTTTTACCACCTGATAGCGATTCGCCATCGCCTGCCACTACACTTAATTTAGGAAGCACACGATTATTATCCGTTCAGTGGCATAGTGCATCGGACCCTCACCTATCTGCAAACTGTCCTTAGATTTCGCATTCAATTCATTTAATGCTTCCACTTCTGCTCCACTGACTGGCGCCCCCATCCACTGAACCAAATTAAGGAGGCCAGTAGCTGGACTTCGGGATTTCCGTCGACCGGCGGAAAAAATCATAATCTAAACCAATATATCAGACCACGCAATAGACGTCCCATCAGCTTGAAAGTAAGTAACAATGCAAGACGAGACTATAAAAATGGATGCCATAAGCGATAGAGCGGTCAGCTGTCTAGTAGATTGGGGTCAATCCTCGACTGACCAGGGGCAAAATAATGGACAAATGAATTCCAAAACGGCATTGCTACGTGAAGAATGGCTTTAACGCAGTTCTTGCGAGTGAATTGGACGTGTTTAAGTTAGCGCGTGAAATTTATTCATCCTAAAATTGCGTTCTCACGGCATTTAACGGGAAGTTAATTCTTTCTATTTGATTCGGTTATTCAACTTGAATGACTGTTTGACTACAGGTTTGATTCCAAATGGAGCCGCGATTTAGGAGACAGAAGAGTAATATCCAAAAATTAAGGACATCAGAACATTTTCTTTTTAACGTTACATAAAATAGCGATTGGCAGTAAAGGATTGTCTCTGTCTCAAAGGAATTGTATAATATACATCTGGCATCTCAGAGAAGCAAAACAGCTACGATCCAAAGATGTCGTTCATTCTGATTCCATAAATTCAATATGCCTGCTTGACTTTGCTTGAAGCAAGAAAGTCAGCAAAATAATTCCAAATAAACTTTTTACAAGACAAGCAAAACGTAAAGCTTTCTATTATCTGAATCAATGTAAGATAGACGAGCTATGTCGTTCGTACGATTTCGCGTCCGACAAAAATAAAAGTTTGTAATAACCATTTTTACGGCTACGTGCGTTTTGAAATAGTAAAATTGCATTAAATGCTACATACATATTATTGTATATATGTGTTGTATGGCATCAATTAGCCAGTCTTTTGCTCATTCTCGGCTGATCGATGGTGTCGATGTCATTCTTCTAGCTTATAATAAGTGAGCGGGAAAAAGAGTCTTTGTATTTTACAGTGTACAAGCGTTCGAGTTTTGAAAAAGAAATTGAACCCTCCACTGTCCGTCGTTCAATCAAATTACAGTAGCGGGTTTTTTTTTCTATTTTTTGCTTGGAACATTTTTTTGCATACATACAAATATGATGATTATAAAATTTTTGGTCTGGACTGGAATCGGCACCGTCGTGCTTCTTCACCATAAATCAATGCTTTCTCTGTTCCATATACAACATTAAGAAAGCAGACGTTTTCTTGCGAATGCTCATGAATGCTGTATAACCACGACTCTAAAACTATTGCAGTAGGCTCTATGTGTTAATTAAATTTGCATGAGACGGACGTATTCACAAACATGGCACCTTTCAAAAATAATGGTTAATTTGAAAACTGTCGACTGATGCTTGGAAAGAAAGAGAAAAAAGTAATTTTTATAAAAAAGAGAACAAGAAGAAAAAGAAAAACAATGTCTAGTTCTCAAGGAAATAGCTAAAAAAGAGATTTCAAGGCAAATACAATGTTGCACACTAAAACTTGATATGCCTAATAACTATTATGAGCAGTCTCGTGATGGTTTCTTAAGTTCAAACCAATTTTCTAATCGATTTAGATTGGTTCAGAAATGTTGATTCTTGCATTAGGTTTCGCGAAATAAATTATAATGCTATAAAAATTGTAGAGTTCAAAAATTATTAGTACAGTACATTTTGTCAGTGTGCTTAGTCGAATTCAATAATTTCCAATACAAAAATTTTTTAGGTCGAATTAAAAATATTAATAGTTTTAATTTACAATGCTCAATAAACCGCAGAATATACGGAATTTAAGTAATCAACGGAAAAGTTACTAAAGGTGGCAAAATACGAATAAAAAATGGAGCATAACAAAATTATTCAAAAGCTATATATTTGGCTATAACCCGGTGCTACAGATTTGTGTGTTTACAAGAACCTGGAAGAATGTCTCGATTTGAAATATTAGGAGAATCAGAAGCTCTAATATGGGATTAATCGAAATCGCCCAGAGGTAAAGGATGATACGAGATCTAATAATTTTACGATGGACCTGTGCACTACGTACGTTGATTTTTCTCCCAAAACGCGCTTTAGGTTAGAACTATATTGCAACAAATCGTAGTGTGCCTAAAATTCTTTTAAACTTACTGACTATGCCCATTTTGTGCAGCATTTCAATGTAGTTAATATCGACAACAAATTTATACGTGATAATGAGAAGATCCACAATGCTTAGAACGATAAGAAACAACCAAAATAGCTCAAGTTTGCTTAAACATCTTTCAAAGTGCTCTTGCAAGTGCTTATAAATATATAAGCGACACCTAGGCGAAATTCAATCTTAGTATTCAATCCTGATAAGTTCAAAGGCATTCTATCATGATGGCAGGCTATCTTTTTACATGACGTAGGCAACATAAAGTACTTCTGTGAGTTGTGAAGTCACTTGGAACGTTGTCCTGTGATCAAAATATTTCGAATCGTCATAGAGACAAATATGATTAGACTGTTAATCTGTTTTTCGCATCGTTAAACTGACGAATAAGGACGATAAACTTAATTGAAAACGATCACATAGTACGTGAAATTGACTTAGTATAGTGCTATTTAATCGTAGTCGTGAAAAAACATCCAAACTTCAAAATTTCAAAAGGTGCAACGAACATTTATGATCACGCTTACAACATCCGAATCAATCCTCTTCTCTAACAGGCATAGATGCATAGCATGGCCAATCTGGGAAGAGGGGGTCAGCCGGTCTGAGGGGGTTCAAAAATTGAGCTTTGTTTGACTGAAATGAACTTAAAAAGTAGTATAAGCGCTAAAATAGAGGTAAAACTACGTTATTATACAATTTCTAGTCAATTTGAAGCACTTTTGAAGAAAATTTAGCGTTAAAACTACGTTATTACATACTTTCTGATCAATTTGAAGCACTTTTGAAAACAATTTTCAATTTTCATCCGTTTTTGGCCTTCATTTTGCTACATTTCCCCCAAAAAATTTCCATTTCTCTATTCTGGTAAGTCTAGACCACACATGGGCGTGGGGAAGAATCTGGGGTATACACTCCTGAGAAGTTGAAACTCTACCCCGCAGATTACTGCAGACCCCCAGAATTCTATTTTTAGTAACATTTTTGACAATTTCTTTGGCGATTTTTGGCGATTTCACCCCCCCCCAGAATTTTCTTGCTGTCCATGTATGGTCTAGACTCCCAAACCCCCCATGCGCATGTCTGCTTGCATGTACTTTGGTGGCGCGAGATTTTTTCTTTATGTATAAATATCTAATAAGTTTTTGGCCATATACATTGCGATACAAAAATAGCGTATATCACAAGGTCAAATAAATTTAATGACAAATTTTTGTAATAAATTAGCTTGCCGGCTATCTTTCATTTAAATTAATAAATTTCTGAAAATTGAACGTAGCCAATACGAAAGAGCAATATTCGGTTACTGATAGTAGCCGAACAGCCCAGCGTTTACGAATGTACCAACATACGAGTAATGACAAAAAATGGTCTCTCGTGAAAATCTGGCAGCTGCTTTTGCCGAAAAGTAATTTCATTTCAAATTATTGAACAATGCCATCATCATACATCAAACGCATTATTTTGAATCTTATGACAAGAACTATTGCCAAGTTTTTTTGCATTTTCTCTCCAGCAAATAGGAGGACTATAACTCTGATCGTTTTGTCTTTTATCGGAATTTCCGGAAACGATAAAATAAGGGTTTTCAACTGATGAGAATAAACAACGTACAAAGTCTGTTAAATAATGATAAAATACTAAGCTGAGATATTTTACCGTAGCGACGAGTTTACAAAATTAAAGATATTTATTTTTTTAAGTAGTGTGCTTGCGATGCGATGTCTAGAAAAGATGAATGAGCCAAGAGCAAAATATAGTCATGCGCCGTCTAAAAAATTTGATTGCTAGTTATACAGGAACAGAGAAATACGTTTTTGTCTTTACTTTTAAATTATAAAAAAGTAGAGTCTCCTCCTTTCCCTGCAATTTCATCTCAAAACACAATTGAAAACATTTTTCGGCACCAAAAGGCCTTTTGGACTGCAAACTGTGTGCGTAATTCGTTTCCAGGGCTGAAAGCGATTAAAAAAGAGAAAAATGAGAAGACAACCGATTTTTAAAATGTTCATTCTTCGAAAATAGGAACTTTCGACTGTTTTTTTGTTAGTGATGCGAAGAAGTATCATTTATGAAGGGTATAAGCATATTCTAAATATATATGCAAGCCCTACGGTATCAAAGTGATTTACGTATAAGTGGCAAAGCAATTTCTTTTTCAATGCAGATAAGACTAGAAACGAAAACGAGTAGAAATTCTCCCTCTGCCAGAGACTAAGCGCATAATAAGCAAAACGTTGTCATTAATAAAGCTCATGTGTTATGGAATGCAGCGAAGAACGGCGATATGAATAATAAAGATTAATTTGTTTCTGGATTAAAATAGGCGCGGTGGCGAATATGCACGACAAAACCAGTAAATGTAGACTCACGATGAAAAACGAATTGGGAATTGGGATTAAGGCGCCAGATATGGAAAGTAGAACGAACGAATAAACTGTTGAATAGGTGTAGAAGCAAAATTTGATGTACTATTTAAAAGATTTCATTATTTTGGAGGAATAAAGGAATACTCGTAAGCGTACATTGGCAGCGCCTGAATCCTGGTGATCAAGAGAAAAATTTCAAAGGTCCAAAAAATGCCGAAAAATTTATGGTAGGGGCAAAAATACCATTCTTCCACGTTAATCACTGAGCTCTATCAATCGACATCAAAAATCGATATACAGTGGACAAATGTCCTTAAATTTTATTCTAGGGGTTTCTCAAATTCTGGGTTAGTTTTTCGGATTCCGGTATTAAATCCCCACACTCAAGAGGACTTGTAATCACCAGATAGAGAGAAAAATATTCCTTTTCGAAAATTGGCATAACAATTACTGTCAGTCCCCTTTAAGCTGGTCCATGACGAACTATTTTTATACGTCAGTTCGCATTTAAGAAAGCATCAAGTTACTATATTCGTTACTAGTTGAGCTGCCCGGCGTTACCCGGGCTTAACTTAGGCCTTATAGCTATATGGAATTAAATGTCTCTTGTATTTTTTATTTTTCAAGACTTTTGATGTTTTTGGGATATTTCTAAAAAAATTGTTGGTACAAACCATATTTTATTTTTTGGATTTTTTAAAATGTCTTTTGTCAACCATTTTTTTTGATCAAATCCATATTTTTGACGTTTCAGAATGGTGTTGAAAATTGTTTAGCCATAATCATATTTTTGATGTTCTGGGGTGTTCTGGAAATTTTTTTAATAAAACCCATATTGTTGATGTTTTGGGATGTTTTGGAAAAATTTTTTCGCCAAACCATATTTTTGATGTTTTAGGATGTTTTGAAAAATTTTTTTAATCGAACCCATATTTTTGATGTTTTGGGATGTTTTGGAAAATTTTTTCGTCAAACCATATTTTTGATGTTTTAGGATGTTTTGAAAAATTTTTTCGGTCAAACCATATTTTTGATGTTTTAAAAATTTTTTGTTTGTTGTAGCAAAGGGTGTCATATATCACGTGATATGTTATAGCTGATGGTATCTCCTATCTTATATCACTGCATGTTATGGCACAGACAGGGTATCTATACCAAACCTATCTTATAGCATTGCCTATCTCGTAGCACAGGGTATCTTATATCCCATACTATCTTATAACATTGCCTATCTTGCAGCTCGGGGTATCTTATATCACTTCCTATCTTATAGCATTGCCTATCTTGTAGCACGGGGTATCTTTTATAACGTTCTATCTTATAGCATTGCCTATCTTGTAGCACGGGGTGTCTTATATCACGTCCTATCTTATAGTATTGCCTATCCTGTAGCACAGAGTATCTTAAATCACGTCCTATCTTATAGCATTGCTTATCTTGTTGCACATAGTATCTCATACCATGCCTATCTTATAAAATTGCCTATGGTATAGCATCATTTGGTTAAACCCGTATTTTGATGTTTCATAGTGCCGACCAATGCTATAACATATAACAATGTACATAGTGTCGCCAGGCATGCTCCTCTTGGCCGGGGTATCCCTATACAAACAGTATAAACTAATTTTTGAAAAAAATGGCAAAAAATCGGCCATCTCCCGAAATCGTGGAGGCTTATAGCACAGGGGCCAAACCCTGCTCCCTCCCTGCCCAGGGCCAATGGGTGCGTTTGTCGAAATTTTAAGATCGCTACGGCTCCTTCCCCCATTGGACCGACCTCGGCCCAAAATATCAGCCCACCAAATTTCATTGGGCCGGAGCCAACCCGGCACAAACATACGAACATACATACATACATACAAACAAACAAACTTTCAAAAATATATAGTAGATTGAGCTTCAAATATTCTGCTCATTTGCTACTCCGTTTTTGGTTCAAATATTCAATTTATGGGGCTACAACATAAAAGACAGTAATAAAAAAAACGTAAATGCTATCGTAAGCACAGTTATTTTGTAGAATCAGGAAGTTAATCACATGCGACTCGAAGGGTGACCAGAAGTACTCAGAATCACTACTGCATTTACAACGTGCTTATTTGTAATATCAACAAAAAAATTAAAGAAAATATTTCTGAATATGCTCTGATTCAGTTGAATGCAGAACTGCGGTCATCCTTCGGTTCATAGAAGAGCATTAGGGTGAGGGGGTATTACTCCTGCTGAGCTCTGAAAAACTGATAGCCATACAGCCATTTTGGCCGAAAAAGCATTGCTATATATCCTTTTTTGGGCCTAGAAACTAAGCTATATAGTCTTTTTGGCTCAGAAAACTAGCTATATAGCCTTTTTTGGACTCATACCGTGTGAGCTCAGAAATGCTATATAGTTGTAATTTCGGTGTTTCAAAAGGATATATGGCCATGTTTGTAAGTCAAAAAGGCTATACAGCTAGTTTTCCGAGCCCAAAAAGGTTAAATAGCTAATTCTCTGTTTTTATGGAGCACTTAGCTATCTACCGATTTTGGTTTTTTAATCCCCCTTCTCTGGAAGTTTGACATTGCGCACCTATGCTTCGGTTATTCTGAGCTCTATGAGTTATTAACGCACAGTACTTGAAAAGTGACGTGTTTTTTGGGGCTTGGACCTGACATAATGGCTACTGAACTGACTCCTGCAAAATGGCTGCGATGCACAGCATGACCGAAGTGGTGAGACAGCAGGTCTGGGGTTCATGACTGTTTTTTTGTAAGAGCCTCTTTGTACATAAACGAAGAAATATCTCCGGAACAGTCTTTGTACGAGCGAAAATGTTTTTGTACTTATAATATATAGATATACTATTAAATATAGTGTTAAACAATCAGAAATAGTACATTGATTGCAATATGCTGACTGAATCTCATGATAGACACCGATTCGCTTATAAATTCAAAGCAACACAAAGATAAAAAGTAATTTTATCTTCAAATGACTGACAACAGTGCAAAGTTGTCAAATAGTTCTTATTTTCTGCATAAAATCTTTATAAAACAGTAGAGATAGAAGTAAAAGATGTATAAGTCCGTACCAAAATGCTTAAAATTGCACAAACATAGATTTTAGAGTGTTTAGTGCCCGAACTTGGAGCTAAATAGATTGCAATTACGATAAAGATGGCTCCAAAAATTTTTGTACTAGCGTCAAAAACTTTGTCATGTACAAAAAAAAGTAGGGGTCAATGATCTTTTTGGCTAAAATTACTTCAAAAACTGGTATATGCACTAAAATAGCGCTGAAACTACGTTTTAACACAGATCTGGTCAATTTGAAGCGCTTTTGAAAAATTTCGATTTCCATCTGTTTTTGGCCTTCATTTAGCCTCATTTTCTTCAGAAAATTTCCATTTTTCTATAGACCCCCAACCCCCACGTGCATGCCTGGCTGCGACAAACCAGAATTGTCGATTTTCAATCATAAAAAGTGTACTTTTTATGCGGTTTTTGTTAACTTTTGGCTCAAAAATAACAAATTAGCAGAGTATGCCCACTGATTCTTTGACTATATTTTATTTAATTTACTCTAATTTCCTCAAACATTTCCTGAATTTTTTATGTTTTTATGTTCAAGAAAGAATGTGCATTGTCCGAATCGTTAAAAACAGTGTTTTGACGTATAGCCATCGTTTTTAGCTCAAAGGCACTTTAAAAATTTTTTGGGGCTGACCTCCCACAATATTTATGCTGTATATTAATAATTATGCATACATTGTTATTTGTCCTATACGATTGAAAAAGTCTCAATCAATATGCTACTTCATTTGGCCAGAATTTAAAAAGATTGCGAATTCAACATAATCAGGTTCATATAGTGCATGAATGCGTTGAACTTTATATAAAAACTCGTATGTTATTGACTTGCAAGCACACCTGGGCGTAGAAGGGGGGTTGGGGGTATGCACCCACTTTCCCCGAGAAACTAAAATACCCCCCCAGAATTCAAAATAACCCCCCAGAATTCAATTTTTGAAAATTTTTCTGTTTTTTTGCAATTTTCTGATGCCAATGGATAGTGCTCGATGAGAAACGTTGAAAAATGGTGTTTTTCGTCATACCACCATTTTTAAGGCCATTTTTTGACCTTTGAAAAATCTTGCAACCCCCCCAGAATTTTGGTGCTGCCCACGTATGTTTGCAAGCTCTTATTCTTCATTTGAGGATATTATCGTATAATATAATATGATATATAATATAATCGTAATTGTGCTGTGATGCCGCATCGTTCACGAGCAGCGTACTACCTAGCTGAACTATAGCTGCGCAATAGATCATTGGTACTCGTATTATCAACTGACATAATCCTATGAATAGGTCAAACTATCACCCGAAGGCTATCAGTCACTAGAAAAGATAGAAAACATACGAATACTTGAAGCAATCAAAGCAATTAAATACGTCTATATGGAACGCTTCGTTGCGTGAACTTACGAAGAATGATTGAAAGTTCCGGTTCCCTACCAACTTGACCGCTTACGACGCTGTATTTCGATGGTCGAAACATCGCACTGACCCGTTTCTACCGAAATAAAAAGCTTCTCGCAAAAAATGCATTCATTATGCAGCTGCGTTATAGTGTTGTTAATCGTCTTTAGTAAAAATAACATTAAGTCGTAATTTACCCATAGATTCACGTATCTATTATCAAAAAATACATGTCGTCATCTTAGCTGCACTGCGATGCGCCATCTTTTAGCATTTATCTATAACATAAGCTTGGCAACTTGCAGCACACCTGCCAATTTGTGAAATATGCGGAAAAAATGCGGATTCGCGTAATTTTTGGTTCCTCTCAGTGTCAGCTGCCAATGCGTTTCAAACGTTAAGCGATGATTATGGCGTTTTTTTAATAGCTGTGAATAATCAGAAAGGCAGAGTTCCGAAGACGAAAAATATCGTTTTTGTTTGCAGAGTTGTGCGTACGCTTCAATCTTACTCCCGTCCGGCTCTAAAAATGATAAACATAACCGGAAAACACATGGGCGTACTTCTTCACGGCTTCCTTATTAGAAGTGCGATGCGACTCTTTTTAAATGCTTCTTGCGTACGAGGCAAAAAGTTGAATGGCGAAGTAACAATACGTACTAAAGCAAAATCGAGTAGACTAAATTCATTTTTACTCTTTATTTTATTTTCATTTAATGATTTCTTAATCACACACTTTCGCTATATTTTATTCAATTGATTTGTAAGCTTTATGAGATAAAATAGTCAGTTGAAAGAAGTGATCAAAATATAAAAATTCAAGCTTACTGTGTATCCGTTGATATTTTCTGTATATAGATTGCTTTAGTATTACTGCAGCTAGAAATAGTATCTAGATGCAAAACAGGCAATCTTTAGTAATCTGCGATTGGAAACGGAAATGTGCAGGAATGACGTTTAATCATCAATCATTTTTCCTTGTCTTCCTCCCATTTTATCTAATGTATGTCTTGATATCGATTTTGTTGCGAATTGAAATTTGCAGCATTTATCCTTTCTGTTGGAATCTGTACAGTGCACAAATCTCTAATTGTTTCTCATTTAATTTTTGTCAACTTCGTAAACTTAGTAGGAACTTTTCAGTAGTAAAGATAAAAAATTACGCAGTTGATAAGAAGTTTCTTAATTGATTGCCTCACTCCTTATATTAAAAGCATAAACTGTCAAACATAGATGTTCTTAACGCTCATTCAAGCGATAAAGCAATTAAAATTTACTGTTTCAAAAACCACGAGTTTTAAAAACGCTGAATCTGCTGTAATTTTGATTTAAGTAATTTCCTATAATCATGCAAAAAATTTGAAATTGTATCTGTCTTTATTCTTTATTATTATGCATTTTCACATGTTGTAGATTTCAGTGAGTCAGGTCATCAGTTGTCCCCCAACTTCCAGATTGTACCACCTAATTGCGCATCCTCATCAAATATTGCGTTCCATCAAGTGTCCGACCGACCACTTTGAAATTCCCACCTTTTTGCCCCACTTCTTCGCTTGACTGATCGTGCGTTCGATTTCTTCGACTCTCTCACACCCGTGAAGTGTCTCACCAACTTCATCGAACATAAAATCTCCAGAAATTCACACTGTATCCTCGTTTGTTCCGGTTAATCAATGACATTTTCGTGTTTTTTACAAGTAATTTATTGTTGCAGTAATAAAATGAAGCATAAAAATGGTGGAGTAGATCCCTTAATACTATTATCGACAGAAAACATCAGCTTCGCGTTTATTAGTTCCGAATTAACATACAAATTTAGCGATTTAGGATTTTGAACGAAGGCCAAGCTGGCATCATTACAGAATATATTTGTTATTTGATATTTAGCCCTAAATTTTTATAAAACACCTTTTGCGAGCTCTAAAAAATATATGTTCAAGTCAAAAACTACATTTTTCAACTCTTTTAGACTGATACTTGAGGCAAAAAATCACTAAAAAGCGTACAGCTCATTTTTCTAAGTCTTATATAGAATTTTTAATCCTGTAGCAACGAAATGGCAAGAAAAAAATTGTTCCTATTTTTATACTTATACATGTTTTTAACGATGTAGATAAAAAGTAAAAGCAACAGGAAAAAATGATTTCAGGAATTACAAATTATTTTTCTGTCACGAATTATCTTTCCAATCTATGGTAGTCTGGTTAGTGACAATAATAAATTTCCTATTCGCGTCTATATAAAAGCATATATTGTGTCCTATCTTTTCGAATGTCTTGTCACATTGCGCGTTCCAACCATAAGTGGGCAGCACCGAAATTCTGGGGGGTGGGGTGTGGAGTGCAAGATTGAAGTATTTCGATTTTTTTGGAGCGGGTATTGGGCCTTCTGGGGAGAACGCATACCCAAACCCCCCACCCAAACATGCTTCCAACTCATCGCGCGTTACATTTAAGGACAGTCGCATCAACACAAGGAGGGTTTGGGTTCTAGACTATACATGTACAGCATAGGAATTCTGGAGGAGCAGGCCCAAAAAATTTTAATAAGTGCCTTTTTGGGCTGAGAAACGCTACACGTTAAAACACTGTTTTTTGATGTTTTAGACAATGCTCGTTCTTTTTAGAACATAATGAAATAAAATTTATAAAAGTTATAAAAAATAGTTTAATTGAACAAAAAATAGTCAAATAATGTGTATATGACGCGAAGCGCTGAAAATTTAAGACTTTTGAGCCAAAAATGAGCTAAAAACGCCTAAAAAAGCACACTTTTTGCAATTTTTGCGAAAAAATTCACAACTCTGGGGGAATCGCAGCCATTTTACGTGGGAGAGGGGTCAGTAATCATTCTGAGGGGTCAACTCCTCAAGAATACGTAAGGTCTAGACACCCAGAATGGAAAAATTGGAAATTTTCACAGGAAAATTAAGCGAATTGAAGGCCAAAAATGGGTGAAAATTAAAAAATTTCTTCGAATGTGCTTAAAATTGACTAGAAACTGTGTAATAACGTAGTTCTAACACTGTCTTAGCGCTTATATCAGTTTTTGAGATCAATTTGGTCCAGAATAAATCAATTTTTGACCCCTTCCAGACCGGCTGACCCCCTACCGATCGGCCATGCTGTGCTTCTTTGATCACATCCCACCTAAACCGTCTTTGCACATTAAAAAGCGGGGTAAAGTGGTAGGTACCTTGTTGAACCCAGCTGATGTAAAACGAGCCTATTACTAATTGGGTCTCTCATAGGGTAAATCAGATTTGCTAACTACGTTTACCTCTATACATTGCGGGCAGATGATGCTTGAGGGACGCATACTGCGGATTTTCCGTTCTGGCTAACCAATCTGCCACAATCGCAGAACCTTTAAAGAAGGCCATTTTACGTTCAAACGGCCTGATGCGTTGGCGTTTCTTTGTTGAGCAGCGATTTTGCCGGAAGCATTAATTGTGCTAATCGCCGGTGTTCCTCTAAGATGCGAATTATCACCAAATCGCGTTATTCAATAACGCCAATAAATAAGTGAATATATTCCTTTCCAACGATATGGGAGTGAAAACCGCATTCGCAGCAATAGGCATTGTCCGATAAAAGAAGAATCAAAAGACGTATATGTAAGGGCAGAGTAGTATAAGCGGCGAAGAGCTTGCTAAAGCAAGACTACGAAAAGTTGAGCTGGCCAAGGTCAGTTTTAGTTGTCCACACTGTTTGCAGTAATAATTTGATTTCAAGCAGTACTGTACTCTATTCCGCGGGAGTCAGTACGTCGTAATTGCCCGGTCATTAACGGATATATCGAAGTATCGTAAATCAACTTGGGAACTGTTTCTTGTTACATAGCATTCTTATACATTAGCTAAACACGCAAACGCTGTGTTTCCATATCGAGCAGCTTTCCCTATCTTCGAATGCGCTTTTCTCACATTATCTTTGCCCTTTGCTACTGTAATGTTAAATAAATTTAGACATTTCGCGCATACAAACATTGAAATGCACGAAGTACGCGTAAGAAAAATTAGTTTAATTGTTAAGCCGTCCTCTTCCAAATAAGCTTGGATGATTATCGTCTAATTCCGCTGTATCGTGTCCAGTCTTTTTTTATCTTTAAATAAAAAAGGAGATGCAAACTACACAGTACGTATTATGTATCCAGATTTATAAATGGCTTTTCGGCCGTATAGCCAATGAAAAATTGTTTGAGATGTGCGAAATAAGGCTTGGGCGGTTTTACATTTAAATCATGGAAAAGAGCTTGTTAACCTTGGTTCAAAATATGTAAATGTTATACGTTTAGAGAATATAGAATCAAAGAAAAGGGAAAATCATACGCATTTCGCTGCAACAAATCGTTTTTCCGCCTCCGCATTATACCAACAATGTAGAAGTAATGATATGTAATAAAACTACAGATTTCGCGCTTGCTAAAAAAGTGACGCCTTTTTCGAAGATAAATACTCTTGAGGATTTAAATAAGGCTTTTGTGCACTTATTTCTGATAGTAGCTGAATTGATTTGATCTTCTACGCGAGAAATTACATTGTATGCGAAATTTGTCACAGAAACGTTATTTTTGCTCTAAAACGCCGCGCCTTTGTTAAAATGTTGAACGTTTCATTAGTCTGTCAAACGTTTAACTTACGTGACAGAAAGCTAAAAGACATAAATTAAAGATAAAGAGAAATAATTTCTTTGTTTACAGTAATTATTAGCCGCATTTATCCCACAAATTCTTCGCCATACTTGTGAATTAATGAGCTGACAACGTAAAACGACACGCATTCAGTCTCTTTAGTTTTCAGCATAAGAAAGTACAATGTTGGCAAAATTTAAAAAAATAAAACAGCATAATTAGGAAGAACTTGCTCCTGCTATTTAAGAGATTTTAATGCATGCGAATGCTTGGGTAATTCCACATTTCCAAAAAATCAGTGGGTACCTCTCGCAATTGAATGCAAACTGTAAGAGTTTCGCAATACTTAAACAATGTCCTGGTACATGCTGAAAATGTTTGAAAGACAAAAAATCGATTAATCGAAAAATTCAAGGATTCCTTCAAAACAACCTAAAAACATATGTCTTGTCATCAAGACGCAAAGGATGTAGCCCCGCGGCAGAAATAATTTTCTGAGTGGCTATTTGAAAAACCTTTCTTCATAAAAGACTGGCACTTGTTATGTTTTAAATCGCTGAACTTTCGTCCAAATAGCACTTTTAAGCTTCTCTCAAATGTAACTCATCGACATAATTTCCACAGAGCTCATATCGTAGTAGAAATAGATGAAACAGTAGATATTTTTCATAATAGAAATTTACATTCCTTTGCAAATTTTTTCTGCCGCATACGAACAGATATTAAAACATGTGGTCAGTAGTGTGACCGCAACTTTCTTAGTTTACCTATACAATCTATTTTCATACGTAATTGTGAAAACGTATTATTTGTTCAAGTAAACAGACGAAGGAATATTTGTCCTCACAATGCAACTGTAATCAGATGGCAAACAAAATTGGTTCTTATTTATTGTCACATGTTGATTATCAGAAATTTGTTAAAGAACACTGAACATTTTTCACAAAATGATCGAAACTAACCTTTAATCAACTTAAAGCAGCTCAGCGAATGCATTTTGATTCCACACTTCATAGCAGACCATGCGGCGATGAGTTTCGGTACGCATAGTCTACTAATCTTAAACAATCGCTGGCTTAAAATTTTCTAGTTGATCAAGCAAAGTGCTACTTACTACATAAGTAGCTTGAAATCAACTAAGCTTACTCGAAGAAATACTGTCTGCGAAAAAGATCTTCCGACTTATTCGTGTTCTTGAATAGGTATGCAATGTACATTGCTCTTGCACTTACGCCCATTTTCCGCATTATCTTTCCACATATAAGGCGCAATTGTAAAAAGAACATTCAAAGGACATTAAATTGGCATCAATTTGTCAAAACTCGATTGAGAAAACGAAAATTTGCCAATTTGTCTTAGTATATTCTACACTGTTTCTTACTAGAAAAGATAACATTTTGTATCAGAAAGAGACTATGAATTTAAATTCTAGGCGGCAAAACAATACTAATCACATCAAACACGCAGTAGTATTAAAGCTCAAAAGCTTTGTATGGTTTGGCAATTAGGACAGGTTTTAAAAAATAAACATTCATTCGTAAAAATCCGAAATTCGCGACTGTAATATAAAGTACAGGAAAGACTAATTTAACATTCCCACTGTTTTATCTATCCCACTATCATCGCAGTCCACTGTCTCAGCAAACATCTTCAGGGCCGTTCTTAGGTCTCAACAGCCCTGGGCGAAACTACTTTTAGCGGCCTAAGGCCTCTGCATATGCGTCATTTTTATAGGCTAATAAAATGCTAATTTTTATCGCAGACATTAGACACCGAAAAATTTCAGATGGGCATTGGAGGTTATTGCTGGAAAAATACTGTACCTATGGAAATATTTCAGTTCCTCGAAAATTATGTAATTCAAAAATAAAACATTTAATTGTACATTAATTTTTTCGGTTGTAAGCCAATCAGCAGCAAGCTTGGCTGTTGCGAAAATCGCAAGCAAGATTGGAGATAAGCTATCAACTGAAATAGCGTCGTCATAAGAAATCATCTGAAATTTTTTATTTCATATCAACTTTATTAATCCACTATTTTTAGAATTTTTTTAACCGTCTTCGCAAAAGTTCTGAAAAGTAAAATTTTTCATACATAATCTAGTATGTTCCAGAAAAATTTTTATCACTGGTACCGTAAACTTGGTTAACTCCTACTGAAATAGCCGGAAGCGTTAGAGTTACTTTATTTCCGGCATAAAATTTTTGTACTCGAAGACATAGATTTTTAAAAATTTTAGGCAAGCCTTAGAATTTTTGTACCGAAATAATGATGTAGGTATCTGACACTGAGGTTGTTTAACTGGACCATGTGTCACTTTTTTACAGCTGTGAATGCTTAGAACATTTCTGGAAATTTCAAGTACTTTTTCTAATATTTTTACGGACTTTTAAGAAAATAAAGCGAAAAAAGGAATGCGCTCGATAGGATGGAATATTCTACGTAATAAAAACAGGTCACAATCTTATTTATCTATTTCAAACATTAGTTTGTGATTCCTCATATGCTCGTATAGGGTTGTACCTTATTGTGCTCAGCTCATATTTTGATTATGCAACCAAAAGTCCTGGATCGGATATGTACACATGATTTTAGCCTAGCCTAAATGGTTTGCCGCATTAGGGTCGAAACAGGTTATTTCATATTTTCTGGAATCTTTTAAACGGCCCTCATTTTGCGACTTTGGGCGGCCGCCCGGCTCGCCCTTTTAAGCATGGCGACATAAATCTTTAATAAAAGTTGCATTGATGACAATACGAGTATGAGGAGCTTTATTAATGAGCATATTTCAAAATACTATAAAATGCTTTCGATAAATTGAATGATTGTCTCAAGTTTTTTAAAAGCATCTCAGTGCTAGGATTAATTATAATTATCCAAATCATAATTTCTTTATCAAAGTCAAGGCATATTCCGATAAGAATTTCTAATCTATGTTAAGAACAAAGTTTTCAGCGCAGACGCACAAAAACTGTTATACACTTAGTGTGAAACTTCTTTTCCTTCGTTTAGGTTACTAGTTTCTGGTAGCGTAGCATAGGTTCATTTATGGAAATAGAGCAGCAAATAATCAATCGCCTGTTTTGTTGACACAACTACAAAGGCGCGAGCTGCGCGCTGATGCAATAAATGGTTGACGAAATCTGTATCAGCAAATCTGATGTCGGCAAAGTCGGTCCTTTACGCAGTTTAATTCGTTGGAATTAACTTTTATTTTGATATTTGATCTGATCTACTTTTCACTTATATTGCACTGGCTGGTTATACGTTCTTTTGATTTATTGCACGCTTTTTGAAGTGCTTTGATGATGAAGTAAATGACTCAGTTTTTCTTTTTACCTGTTTTATATGTACCCATTCCGTTTAGTAAGCCTTAAGAAATTCCTATAAATGATAAATGGAATTGAATACATCTCGTTTGGAATAATGTTGGTGATAAGTAGCTATATGGGCTTGTCCTATTCAGGCTTAAGTCAAAAAATAACTTATACGCTGGTCAAAATTTGTTGTGATTTTATTATGACTTTTGGAAAAGACCTAAGTTAAATGTTACACACGACGTCCTTTCACTGCCCAGAAAATTAAACATGAAGTATTAACATCCAAATTATTCAGCGCGATGCACCGTAAAATTGGAAAAATTGTGCATAATGAGAATTGAAGATCGTTTAAAAAATTTATTTTTCGTGTTGTCAACCATGTTGGGTCAAATAGGGGACTTCGCCTTCCCATCAATCCGCCTTGGTATTTGTATCGTTTACTCAGCTGAAATAGCACACTAGTTTTGCATCATTAATTAAACACAGATCACTTTTTTTGGAGGTCTCAACGTACGGAATCATTTTAGCTTTGAAAATGTTTCAATAATATATTTCAAATAAAAAGCTTTAAAAATTTTAAAATCAAGATGTCTAAATGCACAAAATGACCATTTTTATTTTTTATCTATTTATGGTCTCGTTTCATTTTCCTCACGAGTTTCCTTTCCATTTTCTAAGGATTATAATTCCGTAAAACTCAGTTGCATTTATGGTATTATCAATTAATTAATTGCCCAACATTCATTCTTTTTTTCGTTAATGCTTAAGAAGTCAAAAACCACTGCCAATCAATGACGATGGATGGGATTTTCCGAACGTTCATCCCAAATGTCAATGGGCGCTGAACAAACCGCATTCAGAATCTCCCCATCACCACGAACCGTGGTCTTTTGATGATGTGAAGAAAATTATGCCAACCATACTGGATCACATTGGTCGGACTCCCATGGTTCGCATTAATAGAATCGGAAGAGCAGCTGGTTTGGAGTGCGAATTACGTGAGTTTCACAGAGCTTTGCTTTTCTGTTACGAGTGCTCGAATTTTTACAAAATGAAAACTTTTTCATATTTTAGCCTCGAATATAACATGTAATGGTTCGGCAGCTGTAAGGGAATGTTTTTTGCTATTTAGCGCATTTTTTAGCACTTGTAATTTTTTAAATTTTTGAAGGAAGGTCTAAGCCCCAAACCCCATATGTATTCCTTATAGCGACGGATTAAAGCGCATCTTAAAATTACACGTCTAGTGTTTATATTCCGGGTAAGCAGTGGCGGATCTAGGATTTTTCTAAGGGGGCGGTACCCCAACTTTTCTGAAAACAGTCAAGTCTTCACGTGCGAAATAGCGTTTTGCGGCGTTTTACGTTATCTACTTTCATTTAAAATCACTTTTGACGCAGTGTTCAGCGTTTTTTCAAAAAATTTTGAAATCCTTGACAATTTTGTGCGAAAATTATTAAATGTCTTAGACTTAAGCGAAAATTTGGCACGAAGCGTTAGAAACTTTGTGAAATTTATGCGGGAAGACATTAAGCTTGATCTACAGCTCAATTTTTTGTAGCATTTGACATGAAACGTCTGAAATTTTGAAAAGTTATGCTCAAAATAGAAGAAATCCATGCTGAAATAGCTGTTTCTGCTCTTCAAATTGTTTTGAAACCTATTCCATGAGCTAAAATGACTTCCAGGCCGCCAAGAAAGTAAATAAATGTCATTAATAGATATTATTTAAGCAGTTTTGATCACTGACATCCAAACATCATCATAAATTACATATCCATTCTTTATCTCGCCAACTGTTTGAGCCAATGGGGGCGGCCTCCCCATCATGATTGAGAAAACGATTCTCGACTATGCGCTCTTATAGTCATTAGCTCACTGCATGTTGAAAAAGTCAGTCTAATCAACCTTATCCAGGTGCGTCTTTACAGCTAGCAAGGCTTGATACAACATTTCGTGACATTTCGACCGTAGTATCAAAAGTACGTGTCAACTTATAAAATTTGTATTCAATTCTTGTGAATTCAAGCTGCGATGAAATTTCCAAAATTCTGCGACCGCGCGATTATTATTAAACACCAAATAAAATTACTTAGCTTTAAAATGTTTCACTAAACAAGTGAATTACATCTTACCTGATCTATGAATCATAAGGCGTTAAAATTCTTGTATATTAATCCTACTTATCTTTTTCCAAATAGTCTACTGTAAATTAAACTCGTATTTTACTTGCTAAATGCGAATTCTTCAATGCGGGTGGTAGCATAAAAGACCGAATAGGACTGAGAATGGTTGAAGAAGCTGAAAAAACAGGGAAGCTCAAGCCCGGAATGACGATAATAGAACCGACGTCTGGAAATACAGGTGTTTTTTCATGAATGCACCCATTTATACTCCCTGGCCACAAAAAAAGTTGCAACGTAGGAAATGTGAGGAACAAGATTACTTGGCGGGGTTTTAAAATTATGAAAGTTGAAGGTATAAATGAAATTTACATTTGCTCTGAAAACTAGTCGCGAACCCATATGGGCGTGGGGGATTTGGGGGGTGGGCGGGTTTGTATCCCACAAGTTGAAAACCCACGCAGATTACTGTAGACCCTGGAATTCTACTTTTAATAACATTTTGGCGATTTGACCCATCCTAAACCCCCAGAATTTTGGTGCTGCCCACGTATGGTCGCGAATAGTTGACATTTATACTCAAAATTATGAAGTTCAATTGTTTCATATCATGCTTAATTCAATATACAATTTCGGAAATAAGAAGTATCACTTGCTTTTCATTCTGCTTAGGTATCGGTCTGGCCTTGACTTCGGCTGTCAAAGGCTACAGATGCATTATAGTGATGCCAGAAAAGATGAGCAAAGAAAAGGTATGCATCGATTAATACGAAAGAAAAAACATGTTCTCAAAGCTTTTATTGTTAAAGGTTGATACACTAAAAGCTCTAGGTGCCGAAATAGTACGAACTCCAACTTCTGCAAGATTTGACGCACCTGAATCCCACATCGGAGTTGCTAGACGCTTAAATTTAGAGATACCAAATTCAATAATTTTGGATCAGGTAGGCAAAAAGCCGACGCTATTGATCTTATTGCTCTCTTAATTCACACATATCCACTGTTTTGTACTAAGGCTATTTTTACCGATGATTATTCATAATTCGTTATAACTGTTGCACGAATAGAACGATTTGGAGCTTTAAAAACTGTACGCTTCAATGCAATTAAACTTTGATGTGTTTCTTTCTTGCTTTGCGCAGTTATGGATTTAGGGCTATTTTTGACTCTAAAATGTTTGATTCCGCTCCGCCCCTTTAATAAAATTCTGAACCTCGCCACTGGATTTGCTTCATGACCAAGTCTGAACAGCCATGGAAATGGTTCAGTAGCTTCGCTTGATCGAACTAACATGTCTAAAACAGCTTTGAATCTTAAATTGCGCGCAACTATTGACGCTGTACAATGATTTAGTTTTACAAGACCTTTGCGATTTTCACTCATTATATCATTTTTTCTTCATTCGATTATGTTCGTAAAGTACAGACATAACTTAGGTAAAAAAGAGATTATCTACATTCTTAATATACCTACGCTAGAAGTTGTTCATTATTGAGATATGCAAGAATAGTATTTTCATTTTTTGAGTCTCTTTGACGGCAATATCTGAAGCTAAAAATTTCAAGATTATGTGCCGCTGAATTCCGGTGCCAATCGCGTTTTGCAACAGTCGGTAGCTTTCTTCCAGTCATTTTCCTCTATTTTTGCATTTTAGTTCCGTAAGTGCGTAAAAGTCTAAATTTTTGCTGTAATGATTAGTAAGAAGACTTGCATTCGAGCACACTTATTACCCGAATACAGGTACCACACAGTTCAAATCCATAGTTTGAATCATGTGCTATGTGTTTATCGTCCCTTTCAAATAAGTATAAGCTTTTACAGTACTTATGACTGATTGATCAATAATTAAGTTGTAAAAATTTTTGAAAGCCAGTTCTAAACTTAACTACAACTTTAATAAGCACTGTTGGTTAAATTTAATCTTTACGAGTTAGTCAGACAGATTAGCAATTTCAAATTTTTCCTGGTTTTAACAACTACTATTTCAGTGCCCTTAGATATACTCGTAAATCAGTCGATGACGTTTTACTGAAAAAAACCTTTTTGAAGACAGGTGTATTATAGTTGATGTCTATGACGGTAGAAAAGTAAAACTTTCTATACTGAAAAATATATTGACTATATTTAATATTGAGATGAAAAAATTAAAAAATCTTAGAAACAATTGTCCATCTTCCTTTCCGGTATTTAGAAAAGGCCTCAGTATTTTGAACGCTCACGTTATTCAGTTTTTGTAAAAATCATACATTTTCAATGATTCGATTTTTTCTGCTTTTGCGCTTCTTATGTGTATTTCTTCAGTATCGTAATATTGGCAATCCAATCGCTCATTACGACCAGACAGCAGAAGAAATACTGATTCAATGCGACGGTACGTGAATATCAGAAATAAATTTAGTAGTAATGTAATGTAGCAAGTTTTTCTTCTATATTTCTGAAAATGATTCTGTTTTTATACTGTGATTAGCTAATTATTTTGTCCATCCAAGCCTCCAGTGCTAACTACACATCTTTATATGAGACATTGTTTCAGCAGCTTTAAGTCAGATCAATGCCCACATCGCAAAATTTCAGCGATATCAACGTAAAAACCCGTGATAATATGTCTTGTCGTTTTTGTTCGTCTTAATTGAGATTGTTATTGTGGCGACTGAATTTCAGATCAAAAACTTCAGAATAAGGTTGGTAAATCCTACTCAAAGGGAAAGTAAAGTGTTAATTGTAAGCCATGAACCGGGTAAATACAGAGCCACCAAAAAAGTTCGATTAAATTTGTTTACCAATTGCACTTGAAGTTCGTGGTGTTTATCCCAGAGGGTAAAAGCGGTAAGTTTTTTGGATTAAATTAAGAATGAGACATTAATTCTTTGTCGCCAAAGTTTACGAAGTTAATTAGAAATTGGGAATAATCTAATTATTACGTTATTTAACCAATTATACCAGTTTTTTAGACCATTTAAGCTCAGCAAAGCTCGCCGGCTGACCTCTCGACCAGACTGACCTCTCTGCTACGCCGCACTAAAAATATAAAAACATAACAATATTCAAATCTAGATAATAAATAAAAATAAAAATATTAAAATATCTAGCGCAATTTATATTTAAACCCTCGTTTTCAGCATTTAGCGGATGAACTTACGCTCGCCATAGTATCATTTTATAATTAGATATAAAAAATCGTATTTATGTATAGTAAGCTCAAAGAAGATTCTTAGTCTCAATCAGGCATGCAAGTGGGGGTTTAGGGGCCTAGACCCCCAAATGGAAGAATGGGAAATTTTCTGGGGAAAATGAGGCAAAATGAAACCCAAAAATGCATGGAAATTGAAAAATTGCTCCACAAGTGTTTCAAAATGACCAGAACGTAGTTTAAACCCTACTTTAGCGCTTATACCAGTTTTTTAATGAGATCTTCTGACCCAAAAAAGCTCCGCTTTTTACCTCCTCCCAGACCGGCTGACCCCTCCTCCCCTCAGATCGGCAATGCTGTGCTTCTATGGCCTCAATTCGTACTTATGGAACAGAAAAATGTACTAAATAAGTCCTTTGCAGGCAAAGTAGACATGATTATAATTGGAGCTGGAACAGGAGGCACTGTGACGGGGATCGGTCGAAAAATCAAGGAGCGACTGCCCGAATGTGTTGTGGTCGGCACGGATCCAGTGGGCTCAATTTTAGCTCAACCGGAGGATTTAAATCAAACTGACATATCAACGTACGAAGTCGAAGGCGTCGGCTATGATTTTATTCCCACGGTTTTAGACCGATCTGTTGTCGACTTTTGGGTGAAAACTCGTGACAAAGAGTCTTTTGTGATGGCGAGGCGGCTCATCAAGGAAGAAGGGCTATTGTGCGGTAAGCAAGAATAGTTAATTAAGAACTCAGCTGGGTGTGAGCAGACATGCACTGCACGTGGGGTTTGGGAAAGACCCCAAAATGAAAAAATGAGAATTTGTGGCGGGAAAATGAGACAATATGACGGCCAAAAATATTTTCTGCAAAAGTGCTTGAAATTTACCAGGAAATGTAGACAAATATCCCGATAGAAACATTTAACTTAACGCAATAAAAAATTAAAATCGAAATGCGGTGCTTCCAATACGATAATAGTTGCAAGCATACATGGGCAGCAAGAAGATTCTGGATGTGAAATCGCCAAGAATTGCCAAAAATGTTACTAAAAATAGAATTCTGGGGGTCATCAGTAACCTGTGGGGGATTTTTCAACTTCTGGGAGGTGTATAGCCCCAAACTCCCCACGCCCATGCGTGGTTGCAAGCCATGTCTCCTCATCACATTAAAAACTACAAAATATTATAGGCAATAGATACAGATTTCGATCAAATTTGTTCATTTCGTGATAGGATTACGGAACAATTTCGAGATCAATAAAATTTATGAAAGGTTTCATTCAGGCCCGTTTTCAGGACTCACCTCAGGAACGGGGGTGCGAACTTGACATAAATTGCTTTATATCTCGTAAGCTTCGTTTCATACATTGTAAAAACTGCGCTTTCCGACCATTTCAACACGATCCATAAAGCAATAAAATTAGAACTCTCAGGAAAAAATTTTCTTGTCTCTTAATAGGCTGAAAAGAGTCAATTATCGGTCGCGCCTGTATCAGAACAAAGTGATGCAATTTTATAATTTTTTCATGCATCGTGTTTTACCTTTCAAAAAATTTTTCGGCACTGGTTTCATTTATCGCCACGAGAAGATAATAATCGTTCTTTTGAAGAGAGAACGAAAAATTTCCGAAATGACTTCTCTCTGTAATCAAATGAAATTAATTACGGAGAAAAGTAAATGCTTTATCAATATTATTTAAGTGTTGTCAGGCATATCGTACTTTGAGAAATTATGTAAGCCGATTTAACATAATCAGCTTTATTTAAGGTGGCAGCTCAGGTGCAAACATGTGGGCTGCAATTCAGGCAGCAAAGGACTTGGAGAAAGGCAAGCGTTGCGTCGTTATCTTACCTGACGGAGTCAGAAACTACATGTATGGAAGAAAATAGATATTTCTAGAGTATTAAATAGTGAAAACGAAATAAGTTTTGTCTGCCTAATTATAATTTAGGACCAAATTCCTCAACGATAATTGGATGGCTGAACGAGATTTTGAACAAGTCGACCTAAATTATGCCGAGCAATTCTGGTACTTTACCTAACAACATTTATTAATAGCAAGATTTTATTGCGTGAAAATGCAATTAAATTGGGACAAAAATATAACAATATAAGATTGTCGCGAAATATGAACGAAATACCCTTTAAAATTAATGAGAATTTCTGGGCGATTTTTAGTTTCAAAGCAAATTTATACTCGACTTTCTATTACGTGCTTCAAACTGATTTAGAATTTGAAAATACGAGTATCTAACGATTTTTTTGCGATCTATCAATTTATTTGTTTACATATCCAGCTTAGATATGGACTTTTCTTCCAATTCCAACCTAAATAATAACGATGCATGATTGAATGACAATGCGGAAGATTAGTTTGATATCAATTCAATTATTTATTATTGACGTAAAGTAAGTTTTTTCGTCGTTATTTATAACTTAGCACTTTGTTTTTTCTGTTTGATCGTAACTCTATCTGATCGATTGAACAAGTGATTTGCAGGTGGTGGAATCTAAAAGTGAGTCAGCTGAAATTGCTTGCTCCCGTGTCTATTGGACCTAATTTAACTTGTCAAAATGCTATTGACATACTTAACAAAGAAGGATTCGACCAAATGCCGGTTGTCGATGAATCTGGGTAAGTCATCTTTGATATAAATTCATTGTCGATTTTCTGCCGTAAACCCGACTATTTATCCTAATTTTCCATACCTTCATCTCGTTTTTACTCATTGTACTCCTTTGAATAATTAACAATGCTATAAAACTCCGGAAAAGTCACATTTCAGAGGCGTAGCCAGTGTTTGGTTCGGGGGGAGGCATGAACAAAAATTTTTAAGACTACTTTTGCATTGAATGTCAGCAACGCTATGTATAGTAAAACTGAGTTTTTCGACCTTTAGTAGTGTAGCCTAGCTAATTTATGGGTTTCGGACGATCAAAAAACAAAAAGTGTAAAGCGGCGCGAAGTGCCGAAAATTTTTGGAATTTCTACCGCTTTCAAGTGGGAGTTCGGAAATCATAAGTGCCGCGAAGTACCAAGAAATTTAGTCATTTTCTACTGTCCTTAACATTTTGTAGCTCTGTGAATACTAATATTCTGACAGCTATGCGCCGAATAATTTTGACGTTTCTGCATTTTAAACTCAATTTATACCGCTTAAATCATACAAAACAGACAAATTAATGCCGGCGCGAAACGCCGCAAATTTTTAGAAATTCCTAACCCTTCTACTTGGCTTGTTTTCCCTAAAATCTCGTTGCACATGTACAACGAGATTTGACGGCTGCAGGAGGTCTGGTGTGGCGTGCTCAAGCGTCCCCAGCGGGGTCCGGGCAGAGTCCCGGAAAATTTTATGAAAAAAGAATTCTAATGTTAAATAGTCACGTTAAAATTTTCGCTAAATCGGCCAAATCTCGGTTGTGAATCAAGCCCAAAAACACATAAAATTGGTGAACTCCTTTATTGTACAAAACTTCTGAGCTGAAATGCGTTTTTCGACCTTCGCCAAGTACATAGCGCAGCAACGGGTCGCTACCAATAAGATATAGAAAAATGTATCAATGACATTCAGGCCCATTTGTGATCTTCTTATTAACAAGACGCAGTTCATAAAACAAATGCGCAAAAACATAAAAAAATTTGGCCATTCCTTTCATTTAAAATAGGATTATGTATCCTTGTAAAGAAAGACAAACAAAATAAAGAATAGACAGACTGGCACACAAAAGACAAAGAAAGCAGAGAATAGACAAACTGGTACACAATCATTTTCGCACTTTTACTATTATGCTCAACAAGTATGCGCAGTTTCATTCAACGAACAAATAGTGCATTAAATTACTGAAGTGATGTGAAGTGCTGGATTATTTTCGCTGATTCAAGCTTTTAAATTCATTGGATCTATATAACAATAAACACTAATGACTCGGCATGAAGCGCCGAAAAATTTGGACGTTTTTGCCTTTTTGAACTCTTTCGGGGGCATGTGCCCCCAATGCCCCCCTGGCTACGCCTATGCCACATGTCAGTACCAAAAATCATTTCTAATGCGCGGTAGAATTACTGACCGCTTTGAATTCTAATGGCCGGCCGATGCTTTAGCATCATGGAATAATCATAGGTAGCGCATTAGCGCGTACCTATAATATACTTTGCTACCCTAACACCTGTGCACCACCTACAGCTACAACGGGACACATCTATGAGGTGCGGTTCTCTTAAAGATATATAATTTAAAAAATGATGTGGCTTTTTTCATTTTTGTTTACATGCAATACTGAGTCTGTAATGAGCGTGTAAAGTTTTGGTGTAACGTTATAACAAAGAATTTTGGTGATTTTTTCTGCAGCATGTACACAACTCTGTAAATGCCTCATACAATGGAATAGTATAGAATTGTAGAGGATAGAATTCTCTAGATACATATTTTTTGTTTTTAGAATTTCGCAATAATCCCTGAAGGGGTGTAAAGAGTGTGAAAACCAGCGGATGTAAAGACAGATATTGGTTGCCTTTTTGCCTTCTTGATGTCTGCCAACAACTCCGGTTATGAGTCCCAAGAAATTTTTTCTGATAGAAATGCACTACGGCTTAAGGGCAGGGGCGGGTGCGCAAAATTAAGCATTTTTGAGCGATTTTTAGCAATTTTCGGGTTGAAACGGTTAATTTTTCCGCCCAAGTCAGGGTTCCGCCCCCCCCCTTAGAGGTACCGCCCCCCATTAGGAAAATCCTAGATCGGCCACTGCTTAAGGGCTTCTTTGTGCTTCCCAGCAAACTTTTGTACACTCAATATGGAGTTAGATCTAGGGTTTTAAACTTTGCACACTAGGGGATAGTGTAAAAAAATCAGGTTTTGTGTAAGATTTCTCCGCCAGCTTCTCCGCTCAAAAGTCAGGATAAATTGAAAGAAATAAAAATAGAGTACGTTTTAAGGGCTACACGCCGCAGCAAACCGCATTCAATAAAACTCAAAATTGAATTACTTATGGGGGTGTAAAGTTTAAAATTAGGGGTGTTACATAGGACAAAAAAACACGTTTTCTTCCTTTTTTTGATTGTTCAATATCTCAAATATTTTGCGGAACAAAAAGTTTTCCGCTCACAAACCTACTACGATTTAAAGGCTAGAAACTGACACAAACTGAATTTCTTTACACCGAATGGGGAGTCAGATTTAGATTTTTAAAGTTTACAATGTAATGGATGGTGGAAAAATACATTTTTGTCCCTTCTTTTGTTCGCCATTTTCTCCGTTTAGATGTCGTGATAAGTTGAATAGAGTAAAAATTAAGTATTTTCTAAGGGGTGCACGTCACAGCAAATTGCGTTTATTTACTTCAATATTTAGGTTTTTCGGGAGGCGTAAAGTCAAAAATTGGGGGTGTTAAACGTGTTTTTGTCTTGTTTTTCCTGCAAACTTCTTCGATTATGAGTCTGGACATGATCTCAAGTATAAAAATGTACCAAGAATTAAACGCGATATGCCAATAGCGCGCGTTTGTTTACACTCAACAGTGGTGTTAAGTAGTGCGCATCTAAATTTATTTGTCTTTAGGTCATTGCGGATACTTAATTTTTTCATAAATATTGATTTTTATATACGAGTGATATCAGAATTAAAAAAATCTGTTCAAATTATTGTTTAAACTAGGTGGTTGTGTAAAGTTTACATTTCAAATAACTTTAGCTCTAAAACCTTGCGGAAGCTTAATCTTTTTTCGAAAGGTTCTATGTAACGTCATAATTACGAATCTTATTGTTAGTTTTCTCAACACCCAGTAGCTGTGTAAAGTTTGCACTATTAATTTATTGTCAATTTGTAAAGTTTACACTACAAGTTTATTTTACTTTCGAGCGTTGCAAAACGTGAATTTTCTTCAAAAATGTTCTGTAAGGTCAGGATTACCAAATCTGACTGTTTATTCTCCTTACATGCAGTAATTGTGTAAGGTTTACACAGGAAATTAGCTTTAGTTTCGTAGCGTTGTAGAAGTTTAATTTTTTCAAAATGTTCCTTTTGAGGTCAGGATGACGAATCTGAGTGTAAGTGTTCTTCACACCCAGTAGTCACATAAAGTTCAAGCTGAAAACATTTGATCTGTTTAAATAAGGTAAGCTTGTCTTGCTTATGTTTTCCGCGTTCTTGACTGCTGTAATGATTGTGGATTGTTACCATATGTGTTTACTGACTGATTTACTCAAATCATGCTGATTAAAAGTAGGATACCACCAAGGAAAAATGCTCCGATGGAAAAAAACGAATATACTTGGGATTACTGATTATGAAGGATATAAAAGGAGGGGACTAGGAAAAATCTCTTATGTATATGCTTAGAGTCGCAAAAACTGTAAAAATCAGACTTTCTCTAATCAACGCGGAAAATCAGATTCTTCAAATAATTTTTAATGCTTCACATAATATTGTATTAAAATGTATACCTTTTGTAAATTGCTTGCAAGTGCCAACGCTGACATTTGCTTCGTATCGTAATTGGTAGAATACTAGTCTATTTTTTCAGCTAGTGCGTGAAATCGCGCGATAAGAAAGTGTCTTATTACTGTAGTAACGGATTTTTCCCTGGCGCGACGGAGTGCTGAGCGACCCGAGTCGACTGCCGAGCTCTGAAAAAATCGGTGTTACAGTAATAAACAGTTTTTTTTATTATCGATCGTTTTCATGCACTAGGTTAAAAAACAGACTATAATTGCAATTGTATTAAAGGTGTTTTATTTGTTATCAGGAGCATTACAGCAAGCAATCCTGCATCAGTTGGTTAGTGCGCGCAATCGTTGCGGGCATGCAAGCGTACCTACATGTAGTCTGTTTCACTAAAGCTTACGCGTTTTCTACTGCTTTAAACCAACAATTTCATCGATTGTCTCCAATGCATCGATATTTGCTATTCCATTCAATTGGCTCACAAGGTCACTCATAGTTTCTCCATCTACTTTCCCTTAGCTAGTGCATAGCTTACTTGCTGCTTTTTCAATCGGTTTTAGGTCAATAGTTTATTTCAATCGGCGGCCTGAGGCCGCAGAATATCCTTCGTTTTTTTCCGTTATTCAGAAGTCGGATTTTTAACAGTTTTTGCGACTTTAGGCATCATAAGAGCTTATTTCTAGTCTCCTCCTTTTACAATTTTAATGATCCGTAATCCCAGGTTTATTTGTCTTTTTTGTTCCATCGGAGCATTTTCCTTGGCTAATTATTGAACATATTTTAGCTTACAAGTACGCCGATTCTCAAACAATCCACACTTCATTTAAGTTTTATGTGGTATATTATTCACATTTTAGTACGGAAAACTTGTATTTTGTTCTATGAAGTTCATTAATTCGTAGCCTTTACTTTTGAAGCTTGAAAAAGATTGACAAGATAAATTTTCCAATT
The DNA here is from genome assembly GCA_036768485.1 of Mermis nigrescens. Taxonomy (NCBI): domain Eukaryota; kingdom Metazoa; phylum Nematoda; class Enoplea; order Mermithida; family Mermithidae; genus Mermis; species Mermis nigrescens. Next base: position 351,883 of record JAVLUZ010000512.1, on the reverse strand, counting down.
GAAATTTTGCTATGAAAAGATGGAATGAGATGAATAATTTTTCAACTAGCAAAGAAAAATGCTCCGATGGAACAAAAAAGATGAATATACTTGGAATTGTGGATTATTAAGGATGTAAAAGGATGGGACTGAGAAAAAGCTACCTAAAGTCGCAAAATCTGCTAAAAATCACACTTTCTCTAAGCAACGCAAAAAATCGAGGTATATTCTGCGGCCAACAGATTAAAATAAATATTTAACCATAAAAATGATTGAAAAAGCAGCACGTGGTAAATGATATTCAGTAAACTAAAAGTCTTTCTAAGCCAATTGGATGAAATAGCAAACATCGATGCATCCAAGACAATTGAAGAAATGGTTGGTTTAAAACAGTAGGAAACGCGTAAGTTGACTTGAAACAGACTAAATGTAGGTACACTAGCATGCCCATAACGATTGTGTGCACTAGTCAATCGGCCCCTGCTTTGCTTACTATAATGCTCATAACAAAATAAAACAACTTTAAATACAATAACACTTAGTTTTCTATCAATCAGGATACGAAGCTAGGTAGCGTTACTACTTCCAGCAATTAAAAAAGTAAACATTGTAGATTTCGCTTATACACTCTTATCTGAAACTTTGAAAATTATTAAAAAGAACACTTTTTTAGAGGCCGTAGAATATACTTCGATTTTTGCGTTGCTTAGAGAAAGTGTGATTTTTAGCAGATTTTGCGACTTAAGGTAGCTTTTTCCTAGTCCCCTCCTTTTACATCCTTAATAATCCACGATTCCAAGTATATTCATCTTTTTTGTTCCATCGAAGCATTTTCCTTTGCTAGTACCATACTTTTAATTAGCATGATTTGAGTACATCAGTCAGTAAACAAATACAGTAACATGCCACAACAATCACAGCAGTCCAAGAACGCGGAAAATAATATTGTTCTTAACATCAGCATTATCCTTTTTAAACAAGACAGCCTTACATTATTTATACAGATCAAAGTTTTTCGGCATAAACTTTGCGCAAATATCAAGTGTAAGGGACACTAATGCTCTGATTTGGAAGTAAAGTAAATTTGTAGTATAAACTACATATTAACAACAAATGAATAGTGCAAACTTTACACAACTAACAACTACTAAGTGTAGAGAAAAATAACAGTCAGATTCCCAATTCTGATTTTACCTAGAACATTTTGAAAAAAATTAAGCTTCCGCAAGGCTCTAGAACTAAAGTTAATATGCAGTGTAAACTTTACACAACCACAGATTGTAAAGCAGATTTTAGTAATTCTAATATTATTTCTAATATTACTAATTCTAATATTACTCTGATATTACGATTAAGATTTATGAAAAAATTGAGTCTCCACAATAACCCGAGAACAAATAAACATCAGTTGTAAACTACTTTACACCACTGCTGAGTGTAAGCAAACGCGCTCAGCTGGCGACTCACATTTGATTCCTGGTACATTTTTAGACTTTAGAAAAATTCAAGCTTCTGCAAGGCTCTAGAACTGAAGTTAATATGCAGTGTAAACTTTACATAACCACAGAGTGTAAAGAAAATTTCAGTCGGATTCGTAATTCTGATATTACTCTGATAATACGATCAACATTTATGAAATAATTAAGTTTCCACAATGGCCCGAGGACAAATAAATATCAAATGTAAATCAATTTACTCCACTATTGAGTGCAAACAAATTGGCGTTTCACATTTGGTTTCTGGTTCATTTTTAGACTTGAGATTATGTCCAGACTCATAACCCAGAACTAAGCAGAAAAAACAAGACAGAAACACGTTTAACTCCCTCATTTTTTGACTTTACACCTCCAGAAAAAGCTAAATATTGTTGTAAACAAACACAATTCGCTGTGACTAGTACCCCTTAGAAAGTACTTTATTTTATTCCTATTCGATCTCGCCCAACTTCTGAACAAAGAAAGTGGCGAACAAAAAAATGGACAAACACGTATTTTCCACTGTCCACCACATTGTTAACTTTAAAAATCTGAACCTAACGCCCCATTGAGTGTAAATAAATTCGATTCGGGCCAATTTGTAGCCCTTTGATTGTTATGTGCCAAACTTATGTTCCGCAAAATATTTGATATGATTTACCAATCAAAAATACGAAAAAAACTTGTTTTTTCGCCTATTTTACACCTCAGATTTCGAACTTTACACCCCCATAAACAACTCAATATTATGTTTTTTTGAACGCGGCTTGCTTCGACGTGTAGCCCTTAGAAGTTACTTTATTTCTAATTCATCCTAACTCATAAGTGATAGTGATAGTGATAAAGGGGTGGGCGAAAGCCCTTCACGCAGGCTAAGAAGCCCATTGTGTACCCCACGGAAACTTTTGAGAGCTAGTCGCACAAACGTTTTGAGGCTTTAATAAACCCCAAAAGTTGAGCAACAGGCTCCTGTAAAACTGCCGAGGGTTCAATATGTGGAGCATGGAAGAACCTAGCTCTCAACTTATCAAACCCAGGGCAGTGACAAAGGAAGTGGATAGAATCCTCTTCTGTGAGCAGACATTTAGCGCATTTGGGGTTGTCAGAAACCCCAATAGTACATAGGTGTCTGTTGAGGGGACAGTGTCCAGTTAAGAGACCTATTACTGTCTTAAGCAGCTTACGACCTAAGCTGATCAAGGAGCTGGCTATTTTCTTGCATGGCCTCTCCATAAAGGATCTGGCCTGACGACAAGTCTTTTGCTCACTCCAATATTGAACATGTTGTTCCCTGACCCAGCTGTTGATGTCAGCCTTAGCAACAGCTCTGGAGACAGCAACTACCGGTTCTGGGCCAACATGTTTACGTGCTGATCCCATTTTTGCAGCATGATCCGCAAATTCATTGCCCTCAATGCCGCAGTGACCTGGGACCCATAATAATTTGACATTGTTATACTGCGAGAGTTCTTGCAAAGCAAGAACACACTCGAGAACTAACTTTGAAGACACTTTTGGAGATAGAAGTGACTTCAGAGCAGATTGACTGTCAGAGCAAATAAAGATGTTCTCATTTCTGAGGGCCATCAATTCTCTGCTACGGCAGCATTGCAAAATAGCAAGTATTTCTGCCTGAAAGACCGTACACATACTGCCTAAGGTAAAATACCGCATCTGTTTTAAGTTCTGGAAATAGATGCCCGCGCCTGAGGTATTCACAAAGCGTGATCCATCAGTGTAGCAGACAATTCCAGGAGGCGAGAGAATATCCACTCTAGATTTTTCCCAGTCATCCCTAGTGGGAAACTGAATGGTATAAAGTCTACCAAAAATAAATTTTGGTACAATGAAGTCACTTGGCATTTTGAGCACTGGCCCAATGGCCTTAGCCCAAACAGCATTGTGACCTACAACCTTGCCTTTTGCATTCCAACTGCCAGCTATGTTTAGTCGATATGCCGCTGCCCTTGCACAACCCTCCACAAAGATATGCAGGGGAGGCAGGTCCAGCAAGACTTCCATGGCTGCAGTCGGTGTGGTGCACATGGCACTACAAATGCTGAGGCAAGCCATTCTATGTAAATGATTAAGCTGACATTTCACAGTAGACAAGTGTGCACGAGGCCACCAGATTAGTGCAGCATAGGTGATCATGGGTCTAATCACAGACACGAAAAGCCATCGCATGACTCGTGGTGATAGACCCCAGGATTTCCCTACAGCTCTACGACATTGCCAGAATGCATTAACAGCCTTCTGACATTTGACCTCTACATGATTGCGCCAGTTTAATTTTTGGTCCAAAATAAGTCCCAAAAATTTGACCTGGTTTGCACATTGTAGTGGCATACCATAGAAAATTGGTGGTTTAAACCCATCAAGTTTCCGTTTATGAGTGAATAGCACCATTTCGGTTTTCTGTGGGTTCACAGATAGACCATTATGGTGACACCACTGTTCCACCTTGGCTAAACCACTTTCCATAAGTGAGGAAATGGTGTCAAGGAACCTTCCAGTAACAAGGATTGCCAAATCATCAGCATATCCTTGACTGTAGAGGCCAGACTTTTGCAAATTCTGCAAAAGTTCGTCCACCACAAGGCACCACAGCAAAGGAGATAGTACACCTCCTTGTGGACAGCCTTTTGTGGTAGTAAAGATCATGCTGTCTCCATAAGAGTCAGTCATGATATGGCGAAATCTTAGCATAGCATCAATCCATTTAACAATGGTCTGATGTATGCCATGATTGGATGCTGCTTTGCAGATAGCATTGAAGGTTGTATTGTCAAATGCCCCTTCAATGTCCAGAAAAACGCCCAGTGTGAATTGTTTGTTGTCTAATGCCCGTTCAATTCTAGAAACTAGTTCATGAAGGGCCGTATCAACAGACTTTCCACACTGATACGCATGTTGTGTAACATGTAAAGGATGTTCCAGCAAGGGACCATCTCTTATAAAGCGATCAATTAATCTTTCCATACACTTCAGTAAGAAGGAGGAAAGACTAATTGGTCTGAAGGATTTTGCCAGGTCATAGGAACTACGCCCTGGCTTAGGGATAAAGATGACCTTTACTTGCCGCCAGGCTATTGGAACATAGCCAAGTGCTAGGCATCTTCGATAAATATTCACTAGGGGTCTCACCAGCATGTCCAGTCCTTCCTGCAAAAGAGCTGGAAAAATGCCATCAACCCCTGGAGTCTTGTAGGGTTCGAAGGACTTTACAGCCCAGCGAACCTTATCAGGTGTTATCACCCTGCAGGCCAGAACTTGGTCACCAAAGCCAGAAAAACTGGTTGGGCCCAATGTGTCCGGATATGCCTCATTTCCAACTGCAAAGCTGCCAGGAAAGTGAGTGTCAAGAAGGTGGAGCAGGGTTTCCCTTCGGTTGAGTGTATACTGACCCGAAGGTAGTTTTAATGAGCCAACTTCACCTACTTGAGGTTTACATAAAATGCGGCGAAGCCTAGCAGCATCCGACATTTTTCCAATGTTGGAGCAGTAGTCCTGCCAGCACAATTGCTTTCTAATGCGTATAAGATGCTTATACTCCTGTCGAACCTTGCGGTAATCAGCCCAATCGGAAATTGATTGAGATAATTTCGCTTGATTCCAAGCTCTCCTACTTTTCTTACGGAGGTCTTGGAGCTCCCTATTCCACCAGGGAATAGGTTTGCTCTTTTCCCTCTGTAATGTGCAGGAGGTCTCATATGAGGATGTAAGTGCTTGCTGTACAAAGTCAACAGCACCCTCTACGTCCTCTTTTGTTGAGCAACTAGGAGCCCAAGAACCCAAGCGACTACTAAGGTGCTGCTTAAAAAGAGCCCAATTAGTGGACCTTGGATTCCTGTACAACCTAGAAGAAAAGGAATCAGCATGTAAAGAGAAGCGTATCTGTCTGTGGTCAGATAGAGACTCCTCTTGTGAGACATGCCAGTTTCTTATATCATTAGTGAGGTCGAGAGAACATAAGGTTAGATCAATAACCTCCTGTCTCTTTGCCACAACAAATGTAGGTTCGCTTCCCCTATTTAATAAAATTAAATTGGTTGAGGCTAAATATTCAGCAAGTGCAGTCCCACGTTTATTGGTATCGCTGCTGCCCCACAAGTTGTGGTGAGCATTGGCGTCACACCCAATAATTAGTGGTATCTGCTTTTTACTGCAGTAGTCAACCAGAAGAGAAAAAGCTCTACCTGGAGGTAAATGAGGAGAGTCAAAAGGCAGGTATGCTGATGTAACAATGATGTTACGCCAGTGCCCTGCACTTTTATAACTTAACTCAACAGACACCATGTCACGGTTGCTGAATTGTTGGAGGAGCACTGGGTTAAGTTTCCGTGAGACAAGCACGCAAGCCCTTGGTCCTTGTACCACAGTCCCTACTAACACAGTATATAGTTTATCATTTAATCCACATACCTTGTTCTTATAGATCCAAGGCTCCTGGATCAACGCTAGTTTTGTCTGCAGTTTTGCTAGGCAGCGACTAAGTACACCAGTCGCACCTTGGCTATGCTGCAAGTTGATCTGGAATAATTCCAGTACTGATTGGGATGGGAGAGTACTAGTACCAACCATCCTAATCTATGTACAAATTATGCGCTTATTCCAACTTGGTATGTGTCATCAAAGTGACACGCCCAAGTTTGAAATAAGGCCTGAAGTCCAGCTGCTTAAGCACCTGGACCGATGGATGGTCCACTCCCAGGACAAAGAAGGTTTGACCTTCTTTTTCCTCCCGTTTGTAGATTCTCCAAAGGCCAGTGCACAAACCAGGGTTCTGGTTCTGCAGTCTGGAAAACACAGAGTCCCTGTCAGCTAAGCCAGGGAAAAACACTGTGAACTTGGTCAACTTGGGAAGTTCTGATTTGCTGCAAACGCGCAGATCAGCTCCTTCCCAAGGTGGATCGAGATTAGCTAAGGTATTCTTCAGCCAATCCAGAGTGAACTGATCTGCACATGTCATATAAAAAACGCCATGTGACAGGCCAGAAGAGTGAAACCTTGGAGGGGTCTTGCTAGTGCTTGCGACCTGATCCAAGGCTGTAGTTAAGACAGCTGTGAGTGTATCAAGCTTATCAGCTGGAATGCCGCCTTCGCTGCTGAAGTCGACAATACCAACTTTCAGTGATTCCTCAACTGCTGCTTTATAACTAGAAGGTTTTTTAGACCTTTTAGCTGGCTGTGTCAGGCTAGTGGGCGTGTCATCCTTAGGATGTCGCCGCTTGGCCTGTTTGTTGGGCTTAGGAGTTGGGTGTGCAACAGCAATTGCTTGCTGTGCTCCCCCACTACTAATTGCCCTAGATTCTGAGGGAGCTGGGTCCTCCTGAGCAGTATTCTGCCCAGTGCCCCTGCTCGAATCAGAACCTGTAACTTCGGGCAGGTTAGTGCCAGATCCCTGGAGGGCTCTGGCAGCACGAGCCTGCTTACGAAGTTTTCGTTTCTGGGCCCCAGTGAGTTGCTTGCGCAAATTTATGGAGCCCAGTTTCTCCGAAAGGTTCTCCAAAGGAGTCCCTTTCGCAGGTGTTCCAGTAGCATCGCCCTCAAATGCCACCTGGTTCCCTATGGCAACTGAGGAGCCACAAGTAGCTTGACCACCAGTGATGCCCTGTGACAACACACCACTAGTTGGGCTGCAAGTAGCATGACCACCAACATTGCCTTGCAACGACACAGTGCTGGCTGGGTCTCCGGAGATTTTAGAACCCTCGTCTGCCGGATACTGAGGGCCGGTCTCTAATAACTCCATCATGGTTATAGAACAGTGAGTTGGTTCATGGCTGACAAACTCAGCAAGTTGACAGTTAGGGTCCCAGCAGGGCCCCTAGTGATCCCTTAATGGGCTCACCCTGCCAACTTCTGACGGCCACCAACCGCCAGACATGCCCAGTAGCCACTCAAGCCCTGGGGAGCAGCTCTTAGTCTGGCCTCTCAGTTAACTTCATTGAGGCACTCAAACCCCTCCACTACGATAAAGTGGCTGCTCATCGGAGGGGAACTCATAAGTGAAAAAGTTGGCGGAGAAATCTTGGACAAAATCTGTTATTTTACTCATCCACTAGAGTGTAAAGTCTAAACCCCTGGTACTAAGTGCGTATTGATTGTATAAAAGTTTGCTGGTAAGCACAAGATAGCCCTTGATCTGTAGTACATTTCTGTCAGAGAAAATTTCTTAAAACTCATAGCCGGAGTTGTTGGCAGACATAAACAAGTCGAAAACTCGACCAAAATGTGTCTTTTCACACCCAGATTTTTGCAGCACTCTTTACACTCCCATTCGAGAACTATCGCGAAATTCAAAGAACAAAAAGTGTCATCTGCAGAATTTCATCCTCTACAAATCTATGCCATTACATTATTTGAAGAGTCAATACTGAGTTGTCCACAAGCCCGGTAAAAAACCCCCAAAATTCGCTATATGATATAACGTTACGCCAAAACTTTACACCTTCTTTACACAGTAAGTTTTAATTATGAAGAAAAAAAGACAGGCAGCGAATTTTTTTATTTTTTCTTTTTAAAAAAAACCGCACCTTCCAGATGTGTCCCGTTATAGCTGTAGGGGGTGCACAGGTGTGGGGGTACCCAAGTATATTATAGGTACGCGCTAACGCGCTATCTATGATTACTGACCTTAAAATAAAATAGTAAACATAAATTTTGAGTTTTGCATATTGATAAATGAAGAAGCAAGCGGATTACTTAACCTAACTAGATGAATAAGTCAAATGAAGTGCATGGTTTTGCCAAAAGAATTAAAAAAATTTAAAAAAATCAGTATTCAGAAGATTTGAACCCATTATTTTTTTAAATCCATATGCGAGAACGGATACGTCAGCCACTTGCACAAACTCAACATATCGGCGGAATTTAATACTTAGTCACTCATGTTTTTGCTGTATTGTAGGCAATAGATAAAAATCTGAAATCATTTCCCTACTTTCAAACAACATCCTATACTTATTGCGCTGCAGGTTTTTTAACATGGCGACATATAGGAACATATGATTAGGTGCCTGTCTATCAACACAATGCACGTTAATTGAGTCTCGCAGCGAAGATGTTAGCTTGATTATACTATTTTGAAAAATATTCTTCATTCTACTGAAGTTTAAGAATAATGCATTTATGATAATAAAAATAATTATTCATTAAAGACGAGTCAAAAACCTCTGAAATAAGAAAAATCTGATCAAACAATATGCAATACGGAGTTATCTATCGGCATTAGAAAATAGATGTATAATCCAAAGTTCACCTATTCATACCTCAACAAACACTGGCTGCAGAAAAGTTTAAAGGTCAGATTCGTTATTCTGACCTTACGGAGAACATTTTTTTTAAATTCATCATCCACGACGCTTTGGGCGTAAAAAAATTTTTTAGTGAAAAGTTTACACCTGCACTAATAACGCAATATTGATTGTAAAGAAACAAAATAAATTTTGACGTGTAGCGCTCAGGACGAGTCACATGTTAAAGATAATTACCTTGTTCTTTCTACTAAGTGGAGAATATGGCAGGGAACAAATATTTTTTTGTTTCAGACTCTTTACAATAAACCGCCTCTAAATTTGAAAATATTACTTTTTCGAAAAAATAAAAAAAGATTCCCCTAGATGTTATAATTGTCAACCTTTTGAAACCAATCAGACTGCATAGAATGTAAAACTGAGTTAGATATGCTTCTGCACATGAAAACAGTAAAAAGCCGTCTACTTTAAACTCCTGTGCAACAACTAATGAGTGTAAAGAAATTTTAGGACCAGATTCGTAACCTACTAAACAGGGAAAGAATTTTTAAAAGAAAATTGGCCATCCGTCGATCATTTAAATTTTTGGTGTAAACTTTACACACTCACGACTAGATCGGTATTGAGTGTGAACAAGGGAAAAAAATGGGGGTCCTAAGTTTTTTTATTATCCACCTTTGAAAAAAACCGCACCTCCCAGATGTGTGTAGTTATAGCTGTGAGGGGGACATATGTTGGGGGTACTCAAGTGTACGTGCTAACGCGCTACTTATGATTCATCTTTTAGTTACACATACTCTGTCAAAATCTATTCCTCTCTATTGATTTCGGATCTTTTTAAGCTGTTGGTTTTCATAATAAATATAATCTGATTTTCTGAATTTAAATATAGTTTTCGTGTCTTATAGAATGTGTTTCATGTCTACAAGTAAACTGACTGCCGAGATAAAACTCTTCTTTCAATGTGATGGCCTTTATTGAATAAATGATAAGAAAAGTGAATAAAGCGCAAATATGGAAAAACTACTAACAATGAAAGAACATCATGTAATGAAAATTTTATCATATTAAAAATTAGATCATATTAAAATTTATTATATTACATTAAACATAACAACATAATGAAAAAGATGAACACAGTGAACATAAAAACATAGCAAACATAATAAGAATATAAACATAACATTAAGTTAAAAAATGAGAGCCTGAACTCGTATTCTTCCTTGAACCAAAAGCATTTTTTAGAGCTAATCTTGCTATAAGCCAGTTTAAATCTTTCTCGAAGATCTATAAAATGTACAAAAATGCAATTTTCCAGCTTCGATTATCGATTATCTTATTCTTGGAATAATATGGTCCTGCTTACATTATTTAAAGATTTAATATCAAAAGCAACTGCTGAAGCTCGTTCTATTCGCATGATGCATGAACATTATTATTCATTCGACATGTCGAGTGAAAAACTCGAACTGTTCTCTGCAAATAGATATGCACGGTCTCGTGCAGACCGTGCATATCTAAGCATTATTTTTGGCTCAATTTTTCATGTTGAACTCTAATTTAGAAACATAATGGGAATGGTAACTCAAGGCAGCTTAATTAGCAATTTAATCGCTAATAAAGTTAATCCAGACACGCCGGTCGAACGAGTTCTATATAAGCAATTCAAAAAGATATCGCTGGACACTAAATTGGGAAAATTGTACCATATACTCGAATCTGAATATTGTGCTCTGGTTGTGCATGAACAAAAGCAGTGTAAGCTACTGGTTATTATTACGTTTATAAAACAAAACACCGTTATCGCCTCTGCATTTGAGATTTTTCTAATAATTAGTTGTTACGATGCTCAATATACAACTTATTTTGATTGAATAGCTCACTTATTTTATGCTTCATATAGTTATAAATGGGCACGCTCAAGTTTTTCAAGGTCAAAGTGACTTCCCTGGGACCTGCGGGGTTGGTCATGATGACCAGGCATGCGCGTGGGGGTTTGGGGGTCCAGAGAGAGACTGCCCAGATAGTAAAAAAGGAAAAATGGGAAATTTTCTGGGGAAAATGAGACGAAATGAAAGCAAAAATTGATAATCGAAATATTTCTTTAAAAGTGCTCAAAATTGACCAGAAACTGTGAAATAATGTATTTTTAGATTTATCTTATCATTTAAATCATTTTTGAATTCATTTTGGTCTAAAACTTCGCTAACTAGCCCCCAGACTGGCTGACCTCCAGATTGGAAATGCTATGCATCTATGTATGTCATGCATGACATGACCAAGTAGGACAATTTATACAATAGAACACGGTGTAGAACATGCGCACTAGAGGTAGTCGCTGTTACTTGCTAAACTTGCAGGGGTCTTTCTCTGCAATGTGTGTCTGCCGTCATTAAAGCTACATATACATATTATATACATACAAAAAGGTGAAGTTTACGGTGCTAGCATAAGCTTCATTTCCATTATTCACTAAAACTTGTGGGATTCCCCTTGTGTGGTTGCTCAGTCACCAGAGCCAAGTCACTTGACCCTGTATTGACCCTATGACCATGTATGTGATTTGCATTTATAAATTTTATGCCATTGTTTCAAATATAAAACAAAATCGCAAACTTGCTTCTTTTTTTCGTAATTATTTATTCTACGAATCAGTTGACTTAAAAATAGACCAAAAATCTTGTTTAACGCTCGCCTTGCTATCTTATCGGAAGAACCGAAATTAATTTGACATTTTGTTTAGTTACTTCGCACGAAAACGCCATCGTGAAAGAAATCATCGTTGGAATTGTAACTCGGATTGATTTGCTAAATTTTGTTGCACATTCGCCTCCGGCCGAGCTATCGAAATAAACGACTTCGATTAATATTGCAATTTGTTGATATAAGTGTTCGTCAATGTAGGTTATTAAATAAAAAGTAAGCACATTTTTTTGGTCGGAAGCATTAGCGCGACAGTATTCAAAAGCGCAGGATGCTCATTAGTTTAAGCGGCCTTTAGAGGTTAAGTTTTAAAAAACCGATTCTAAGAGACATCTTGTGGTCCTTCAGAAAAATGTTTCGGTACGTTCGTACAGATAGGTACTCATTTAACGCAATTTGTACTTACGATTTTTTGTTATTTATTTCCCTTTTCTGTTCCGACTACCGTCGCGCTTGTTAATACTATTGCGCTTATGGCAACCCTTGCGCTTGCCGATTTCAATCGTTTTTTGTCTTTTTCTTTCATACCAGGAAAGTCATATTTTTTTCTACCGCGACGCCTGTAAATTATAAAACTGACAGATTTTACTTTTAGTATTTAGAAGGCGGGAACGTATATGATTGCAACTTTCAGACACAAAAAAATGTTAAGAAGGCTTGGCTCAATCCATTGCTTCTGATTCTGCTTCTTATTAGTAGCATAGATGCACAGCATGGTCAATCGAAGGTCACCCGATTAAGGGACGAGTCAGAAACTGAGATTTTAGGGCTAAAATGGCCTGGTATAAATGCTAGAATGGCGTTAAAACCTTATTTTACAGTTTATGATCAATTTTGAGCACTTTTGAAGAAAATTTTCGATTTTTATATATTTTTGATTCTCATTTTCCCTAGAAAATTTCTTTTGGGGTCTAGACCCCCAAATCCTCTATCTACATGTCTGGTAAGGAGACCTAAGACCCCCAGAATTCGGTTGCTACCAATGTATGGCTTTAGGTGTACTTTTCCACGCATGCTAGCTGCAAATTTCAGGAACGGAATCAAATCAGTGCAGTCACATTGTACATATATGTACAGGGAGGGCCAAAAAAGGCTACACCCCGAAATTATATCATAAGTCTAGCTAATCTCATAAAACTTTAAAACCAAAGTCATTAGATGGATAAAAATGTCCTTGTTTGTACTGTGCAAAAATTTTGGCCAACAGCCAGCGGTTCGTGTGCTAGAGCGATTTGTTTATACTCTACTTTAGTACTGTTCAAACCTAATAATTTCTGCATTGTGTTTCATTACAAAGTATGGTACCCTTTTTTGGCAATCCTGTCAAAGAAGTTATTAGCACATTGGATGAACCTCAGAGTGAGTAGTCCCTACCAATATGTGCAAAAACTGTAAAATATCGTCAACAACCGGGTGAGCAAATTTATGACGGAACAGATCAAGCTTTCAGGGTTTAAAGAATTTCAAAGTTGGATGCAAACAAATTGCTGACGCACCCGAACCGTTGGCAAATTACCAAAATTTTTTACATGATTTGAAACAAGTATATCATAGGTAGCGCGTTTCTATAATATACTTGGGTACCCCAAATATATTTCTACCACCTACAGCAACACTAAACACTAAAACAATTATTGTGCGGTGTTTAAGATCGATAATAAAGAGATTTTGTCCCTTTTTTCTTTTCATTACACTCAATAGCCACCTTGTGATGAGCGTGTAGATGTTTACTGTAACTTTGTAACAAATGTAGTTTTTTTTTCTAAATTTTGGTGGGCCACCGGACTTATCTTCCACAGTTTTGCATTCTGTTTCGTCAGTGAGCTCAAAACTACTTTTTTTCTAAAAAGTGACTCATTTCTAGATTGGCAGTGTAAATAGTGTAAAGAATATGAAGATGAAAAAACATTTTTAGCCTGCCAACAACTCCGGTTATAAGTCCCAAGAAATGTTTTCTGACACAAATGTACTACAACTCAAGGGCTACTTTCGGTTTACTAGCGAACTTTTGCAAACTCAATACAAGTTAGGTATAGGGGTTTAAACTTTACACTCTAGTAGATGATGTAAAAAACAGGTTTTGTCTCAGATTTCTCCGCCAACTTCTCCAATTATAATTCGGAAAAAATTGAATCGAATAAACATAAAGTACGATTCAAGGGCTACATGTCGCAGCTAACCGCGTTTATAAGAACTCAATATTGATTTTCTTCTGGAGGTGTAAAATTCGAAATTATAGGTATAACATCGGGCGGAAAAACACGTTTCCTTTCCTTTTTTGATTGTTTAATATCTCAAATATTTTGCGGAACAGAAGTTTTCCGCTCACAAACCTTCTAAGATTTAAAGGCTACAAACTTGCCTAAACTGAATTTCTTTACACTCAGTGGGGAGTTAGGTTTAGATGTTTGAAGTTTACAATATGTGGATGGTGAAAAAATAGATTTTTGTCCCTTCTTTTGTTCGCCACTTTCTCCGTTTAGATGTCGGGATAAGTCGAATAAAATAGAAACAAATTACTTTCTACGGGGAGCACGTCACAGCGAATTGCGTTTATTTACTTCAATATTTAGGTTTTTCGGGAGGCGTTAGTCAAAAATCGGGGGTGTTAAACGTCTTTCTGTCTTGTTTTTTTCTACCAACTTCTCTGGTTATGAGTCTGGACATGATCTCAAGTCTAAAAATGTACCAGGCATTATACGCAACATGCCAATAGGGCGCGTTTGTTTACGCTCAACAGTGGTGTAAAGTAGTGTACATCTAAATTTGATTGTCTTCAGGCCATTGTGAAGACTTAATTTTTTCACAAATATTGATCGTAATATACGAGTAATATCAGAATTACGAATCCTACTTAAATTTTCTTTACACTCAATGCTTGTGTTAAGTTTAAACTAAAAAATTAACTTTTGTTCTAGAGTGTTGCGGAAGCTTAATTTTTTCAAAATTCTCTTGATAAAGTCAGATTTACGACTCTGACTGTTAGTTTTCCCTTCTCCCAGTACTTGTGTAAAGTTTAAACTATTCCTTTATTGTTGATATGTAAAGTTTACAGTACAAATTTATTTAACTTCCAGAGCGTTGCAAAATGTAAAGTTTTTCCCCAAAATCTTCCATAAGGTCAGGATTACGAATCTGATTGTATATTTTATTTATACCCAATAGTTGTGTAAAGTTAACACTAAAAATTAACTTTAGTTTCGAGGCGATACAAAAGCTTGTTTTTCTCGAAAAAGTTCCATGTTACGTCAGGATTACGAATCTGAGTGTAAGTGTTCTTTACACTCGGTAGTTGCGTAAAGTTTACGTTGAAAACATTTTATCTATTTAAAAAAGGTAAGGTTGTCTTGTTTGAAAAGATAATGCTGATGTTCAGAATAATATTGTGTTTCACGTTCTTGGACTGCTGTCATTATTGTGGCATGTTACCGTATGTGTTTACTGACTGATTTACTCAAATCGTGCTAATTAAACGTAGGGTAAGCGCAAAGGAAAATGCTCCGATGGAACAAAAAGGATGAATATACTAGGAATTATGCATCATTAAGGACAAAATAGGAGGGGACTAGGGAAAAGTAACCTATATATGTATATGCCTATGAAATTTGTAAGAATCTATGTACTAAAAATTAGACTTCCAATGAAAAAAACGCTAAAAATCGGTGTATATTCTGCGGCTTCTGAAAAAAGCGTGCCTTCACAAAACATTGTTCACTGGCTCAGAAAAAGGGATTATGAGGAAGCTTTGATGTGTTTTAATAACCGATTTAGTTCCTTGTCACTATTAGATTATTCTTTCAATATATAGCCAATATTTACTTAATCGTCAGCTTCATAAATGAATTATGACAAGCACATCATCTTGTTAATTGCTGCCCGATAGTTGCGCGTGCCATGCTAGCGTAAGAATGCACATTGTGTCGTTTTTTGATTAGTGATTGCTTCTTTTCTAGGAATAAGCTATTCACGTTATTTATTTTTATGTCGGATGTGCAAAACCCTTCTGAAGGCCGCAGAACATCGGCTTTTTGCGTTTTTTAGCATAAGTCTAATTTTTTAGTAGATTTTTATACGTTTCACATGCATATGTAGGCAACTTTTCCCTAGTCTCCTCCTTTTATGTCCCTAATGATGCGTAATTCCAAGTATATTCGTGCTTTTTGTTCCATCGAAATTTGCCGAAATTATGACCTATGACATTGGGGTGTAGCCTTTTTTCGGCCAACCCTGTAGATGTAAACTTCTCTTTTTCTACAAGAATGTGTAAGTCTAACTTGTTTTATTAGCAAGCAAAACAGAATAATTTCAGTTGCTGAATTTGCTTTTTTCCGGTTTGCGTTTGATATCGTTAGCTTGCACAACATTTTAAATATTGAACGTTATCGTGGAAACAACGTATTTGTATACAAGCTAAATGATTGCCTATACTTGTTATAGGTACCTACCTACTCGTATATCCCATGAAGCATTCACTCCAATAAGATTTAAGCATGCAGTTCACTAAACTTGAAGTAATTTTGAATTTTACATGGTACTGCAAACACTGAGATAAGTACTTACTACGAGAGGTGGTAGGTACTAAAATGACATGGTTCTATCCAGTTTTGTTGTATAGCAAATTCAAACTTGGAAACGATATTTAATCGATTTTATTTTGCCCCGTCAGATCAACCAATCCGAAATAACTATTTATTTACATGTTCTATTTGGTGTCTACGCTCTTTGTTTACAGAAAAAGCCGGACTGGAGAAGCAATGAAAACAAGGTTGCTCCATATTGCTTGCTCAACATAGTTTGCTGATTTGTGTCAATATTCCATATGTTATATCGGCGTCAGAGAAGCGGAAGTAGGTAGATATGTACCTCCTTAATTCAGACTACGTGTGCAGATGAAACGAGGATCCTAAATGAGCATCGATTTTTTTAAGATCTGATTGATTAGGTGTTCTAATTCTGCTTCAGTGTCTCTGGAAATGAAATTCTTTAGCAAATCTTATTCAGAAAAGTTGATTCATATTTTCATATGTGATTGTTAAGGCTTGTCACAATTTTAAGTGATTTTTCGTGAAAATTGGTGCTTTGCGCAGTTTCCGTCTATAAATCCGCTTACATGAAATTTTAAGAAAGTTGCACCCCACAGAGTAATTTGTCTGTGTGTCCATGATATTCGCATTTTATATTTACTATGTTATCTTTCTTCGCGATGTTTTACCCTTGCGTTTTATTTTTGTTATTGTTATCATTATTATTGTTATTATTGTTATTATTATTATTATTATTATTATTATTATTATTATTATTATTATTAATATTATTATTATTATTATTAATATTATTATTACTATTATTATTATTACTAATATTAATAATAATAATAATAATATTATTATTATTATTATTATTATTATTAATATTATTATTGTTATTATTATTTTATTATAATTGGTATTATTATCCAAGCTTGTTACTTCAGAATAGTGCAAATGAACATTGCAAAAGGTTGTTGTGGGTCAATTCAGTACAATCGCCATGTAGAACTTAGACACATATTCTTTGTTAGCTAATAAGAAAGGCAAGATGACGTCTCTATCTTAATGCATCATGTCTAATTTATCTCTATTTCTATCAAAAAATTATTACGGGACTGAAATTTCCGCTGAAATATTATGGAAAGTCTAGGGGTCTGCTATAGCTAATTTCAAATAACTTTGAGCATAAACTTCAAGAACTATCAGCGACAATAAGCTAACAGATTGCTATTATTGCATTGATCCGTTATATATAAGTACCTATCGTAATCTTCCGGCTAACTGTTGAGAAAAATTCTTAAAATTTATGCCAACTTATGTTAACAAACTGTAGGTCGTGTACATTCTCGCTCCTCTCTGCTGCTGTGATCATCACTGATTAAAGTCATGAACTCCAATCAAGAGTTTGGTGGTTTGGGCTATATGCACAGCATGGAAATTCTGCGGGGATGGAGGATGTGAAATTTTTAAGCTCCTTTTTGGGCCCGAAAAGGTGGGTACGCGTCAAAAACATCGTTTATCGGCATTTCTGACGATACTCTATCTTTCCAATTGAACAAAATATTGTTAAAACATAAGTATATGGCACGAAGCTCCAATAATTCGGTACTTTTGGGCAAATTGATAGCTAAAAACGCTTTAAAAAAGCACCTTTTCTATTAATTTTTCAGCAAATTTTTACAAATTTTCCGAAAATGCGGATTCTGAGAGGGGGAGGGGTTAAAAAATTTTGTGGGGGTGAAACTTTCCCCCAAGATCATATCGTCGTATGCTTCAGAGTAGGTGGCTTCGTTGTTAGTTAGGTTGTGTTTCACTTATGTCGCCGCTTTTGAGCAATACTATGATTTTGAGGTTTTCTTCCAGAGCTTTACCCAAATGTCTTGCAATGCGTTCACAAATGCATTTAGCTGTATTTGTGAATTTCTTTATAAATGTTTATGTAATTAGTTTATGCACCAGGCGCTTACTTTATCCGGGACTACCTTCTTAATTATGCTTCTGACACAAAATCACAAGTAAGGCAAAAAGGTTCCGATCCCTTATTTTAAGAGCTGCTTCACGTTATTTTTGTCTTGCGTGAACCTAGAATTATCTGAAGAATACAGAAGAGTTCCAGATTTTAAGACGAGGAATGAAGACGAACGATTGGGAGCTGCCAAACGTGCAGCCAAGGTGTGAATGGTCATTAAAAAAGTCCCTCGAGCAATCTCCTCATTATCATCAAATTTATTCTAATCAGAAGCCAAAAATATTGCCGAATATTTTGTTCCACATCGGCAACACACCTCTGGTTCGCGTTAATCACGTTGGAAAACAGGCTGGCTTGAAATGCGAATTATGTAAGATTATTATGAAAATCAAGATTCGCCTAGGGCTTATGCTTTTCACACGAACTCGATGTGAACTGCACAAATCAGTAGGTTAAACTTAGTAGCTCAAGTGGTACATATTAGAGGTGCACCGGTGCCACTTTTTTTGCCGATGCCTGTGCTTAGGCACTGGCGCCGGTGCTGGTGCCTGCCAGCATAAGGCTATCTTTTGTGCATTAAATTTTTAAAAGGCGGCGTGTGACACTAATGCAGATCCACGTAAGATACATTCCATAATATTTGCCCATACCTATTTGGTGCGAAGCGCCAAAAAATTGATAATTTGAGCTAGAAGATCAATAAAAGCACATAAAACTAATGATTTTCACAGTTTTTTTCGTAAAATAGAAAATTGTGATCAGCCGCATTTTTCGGGGGTCAGCATCGGTAGCCAGTCTTCGGGAGTCAAAGGCCACTAATCCCTTCCAACAAGGAAAAATGCTTGCATGCACAGCAGTATTTTATTGGTTTCAGTTGTTCACAAATCACAATGTCTATAAAGTGTTCATAGCAAATCAATCTAGAATTTTGTTTTTAAAACTTAACTAGATAGTTTCTATTATGTCAAGTCAAATTCCTGCTTTAGATAATGAATGTTTCTGATTGGCTCAAATTATGAACCAAACGTCTACGAGAGAGATAATATTAGCATCATTTACGCATAACGAGCATTAATGTTGTAATTTCTTTATCCCCAAAATTCAATAGAGGAATAAAATAGTGAATAGTTGGAGAGACATTTAAGATTATTCGCTCAAATCTACTCATGCCTTTACTAATTAGCACCGAAGCCGGTGCCGCCCTGGCATCGGCCGGTGCCAGATACCTTGGCACAGGCGCCGGTACCGGTGCTAGTTCCATCCCTAGTACAAATGATTGTTTATTAGCAGAGTCTATTGATTTATAAGAGTCTACATTACATAATATGCGAAATGAAGCGTAGTATGGGCGCGAAACATCCTAACAAACAATTTAAAGACGAGTTTATTTCCTGCATTCAGTTTTATTTTATGACATAAAATAAAATGAAATGACATTAGAAAATTTGAAAAAAGTTACACAAAAGTTTTAAATATTATTAAATTTTTCAAAAAAGTATTAAATCGACCGCTGATTTCACATCCATAAATTAAAGTTAGGTACCTACCTTATAGCTTATTTTATGAGCATTTGGCTTGTAACGTCAAAATTTTTCATACCGTTTTAGTTACGACTTCGGTAAACCAATTTCTGTATTTAACTCAAAATCTTTCTCCCGTATAATGAAAGCAAATGTCGCCAAGTGGTTTCACACATGCATGCTCGTTAGATACAATACATCCATAGCGTAATGGAAATCATTTAGCTAGATTCATTATATACATACATGGGTAGCACCTAAATTTTGGGGCTGATGGGTCTAAAACGTCCAAAAATGTAGCAGAGCCGCAGTATTACAAATGTATGCTTTACAACAGATGTTTGTAACAACAACACAAGGGAGGAAAGATCATCTGTCCATTTTATTTTTAACACTAAACGAAGTCTATCTGATGCAAAAACTTTTTGCCTCGTTGCTTTTGAGGATTGTTAGCGGGCAACTGATAGTACCGGGCATAGATGGGCAGCAAGATAATTCTGAGGATAGGGGGGGGGGTGAAATCGCCAAAAATTACCAGAAATGTTACTTAAAATAGAACTCTAGAGGGTCTACAGTAATCTGCGGGGGTTTTTTAACTTCTGCGAGGGGCATATAATCCCCCAGATCCCACGCCCGTGTGTAGTACCTGGTGATCTTTAGTCCCGGATGATCGACAATCCCGGATGGCCGGCGTGAATTATATAAACTTGTCGATCAAAAAAATTCCACATGATCAACAATAACGACTGTTCCGAGTGGCCGATTAATTATGAATGGCGTGTAGAACAGTTTTTCTATCAGATACATAGGTACCCCCACGTCTTATCGGTAGGCCTGGCTGTACCAACTCTTCCACAGCCCTATGTACCTATTTAGGCAATGCGTACGTACTCGTATTTCTGATTATTTATGCATCTGTATTGTTTTGTTCGATAAACTTAATGACAATGCAAATTTCATTCTCAAGTCGATTCAGGAACAAGTTTAAGTTTCAAATGTAAAATTGTGCATAAAAACTGATTACTGTATTCTGTTTTTGCTATTTAACCTTAATTATTTATATAACCTAAATACCTACAGTAGGTGTGCAAAATTCAGAAATAAACACTTTCTAAAATGTTTTTAATCGTCATGAAGCACTAACATATTTGCCTCGTTTAATAATAATTCACAGATTGAGTCGTTTCACGACATAATATGACACATTAGCACGCGGCTCATTCCCTGTTGTAGGCACGTAGCTGGCTTTCGGAATTTTGGAACGACGAAAATTTTGAAGGCAGATATCTCGACAACCATAGGTGGGCAGCACCGAAATTCTGGGGAGGGGGTGAAAAAAATTTCTGGGGGGGGTGAAAAAATTTTTAAAGGTCAAAAAATTGTCTTAAAAGTGGCTGTATGGCGAAAAAACACAATTTTTTGACGTTTCTCGTCGAGCACTATCCAATGGCATCAAAAAATTGCTAAAAAAGCAAAAAATTTTTTTTCTGGGGGGGGGGGTATTTTGATTTCTGGGGGGGGGGTATTTCAACTTCTGGGGGTGCATACCCCCCAAACCCCACGCCCATGTGTGTCGACAACTATCGACAACTACCCCCCCTCCGCAAGAGTTGAAAAACCCCCCGCAGATTACCGTAGACTTCCCAGAATTCTGTTGTTAGTTGCATTTTGGCGTATTCACCCATCCTGACCCCCAAAATTTCCTTGCTGCCCATGTATGGTATTAGCCATTTGAAGCAATTGATTAACCCAAATGTCAATCGGTACTATCGGCCACTATCTATTGTCTGTTTCACGTAACTTCGTGCATAAATTCTAAAAATTTTCATCAGCAGTAAGCCGAAGGTTACGATAATTATGTATTAGATCAATGCCATAATCGCAATCTGTCAGCTTATTGTCGGAGATGATTTTAGAATTTATGACCGAAGTTGTGTGAAAAGACTATACGGTCGATCAACCGGGAATTTTCTGATTGGCAACTCAATTTACATATCGTGTGTCGGTCATCCGGGACAATCGATCACTGGACCTGATGATATTGTTCCTAGTGGGTCTACCGAAACGTTTTCCCATAGTACTTACGATACAGTTTGAATCAAGCGATCTCGTTTCGAAGTCTTTTGATACGCTAGCTCTAACCATAGGTGCACAGCATGGTCTTTCCGAGGGGGGTGGTCAGCCGATCTGATAAGGGGTTAAAAATTGAGCCTTTTTGGACAAAAATTACCTCAAAAATTGGAAAAATGTTTTAAAAAAACGTTAAAACGATGTTATTCCACGGTTTCTGGTCAATTTCAAGCATTTTTGAAGAAAATTTTTCAATTTTCAAAAATGTGCATGTCTGTTCTAAAGCATTCGTGGATATATGAGTATTGAACAGTAAGCCTATCGAGATGGATTACTGATATGTAGCTAAGTTTTTAGTGGCGAAATGCGAATTTTTTAATGCCGGAGGTAGCGTTAAGGATAGGATAGCTGTAAGAATGATCGAAGAAGCAGAACGGATGGGCGTATTGAGACCTGGAATGACAATAATTGAACCGACATCAGGGAATACCGGTATGAATATAACTACATACATATTATATGCTGAACTGAGGACCACGAAAAAATTAAGTTTTCACGTATTTTTGAAATGCTCTAAATTTTTATTCGCGAACTTTCTTTGTTTAGAATAATCAGTCGCTATGCTAAGTAAAGCGGAAACTCGAAAGAACGTGATAATTGTAATTATTTTTATTTAATTAAAAAACTTATATATTTAAAACAGATAGAATGATAACGTGTTTAATGAACGGTATCCTTTTGTTTGGATAGCAGCAGAATTAGATTCTCTTTTCTTTCGGAATAGCTCTGAGTTGACTTAAATGCTATTTCAACAAGTGGAGCATTAAGCAAAATAAATTTCTTGCGCCACCTTTTACATATTCACACATACATGGATTAGATTTGAAGGTTCGTTTTATTTATCTGCTTATTTTCATCGGGAACAAGATGCTAATTCGGATTTCGTACCTACCGACTTTAGAATTGCACTCAGCTTAATCCCTAAACAAATATTTATTAGTTAAAACGGGGACTATGTAAAACGCGGAATAAACTAGAGCAAAAACTGGAAAAGGCCGGTGAAATCACGAAATAAAAATTGGCCTACAAATATGGAAGCGGTTTCTAAATTGAAGAGGCATTAGGAAGCGCTATTTTCAAGCTAATTATAGCTCTACTTCATGTATGGGGAATCCAAAGAGGAAATAGCAAACAAAAAAGGTTTAACATTCGTTTCCGTAAAAATTTCTCATATGAAAGGTCGACTGATTCGCTCCTGATTGTCAAAAAATCACTCCAGATATGGATTAGGACAATTTTAGCCTCACTATTATCACTTCCGTTGTCGTATTTTCTATAATTCGAAGAGGCTATAGCGAAAGCGAAGGTAACTTGCATCAAGCGCAGAAATCTATGACTTTTCATTTGGTATTAAAAAATTTTCAGTGTGTAGCATTAGAAATATTTCCAAAGAAAATTTCAGAAAGTCTTGTAAGATACAGTACAGTCTTTCATCTGTGAAAAATTAGCGTATTACACATCAGAAAATTTTAAAAGCTCCTGTAAGCAATATATTTTAATGAATTTTTCTTTTTGTCTCCACAGGGATTGGATTAGCGCTGACAGCTGTAGTAAAGGGATATCGTTGTATCATAGTGATGTCAGACAAAATGAGTCAAGAAAAGGTCAGTATTCGGTTCTTGAAAATAGTTCGCTATTTCATTTGTCTAAAATGCTTTTAAGATCGATACATTAATAGCCCTCGGTGCGGAAGTGGTCAAAACGCCGAAGTCTGCCAAATTTGATTCCCCTGAATCATACATATGCGTTGCGGGACGACTTAATAGGGAAATTCCTGATTCTGTTGTATTAGATCAGGTTTCATAAGACTCTTTTACAAAACTTCGCATTTAATGGCGCATATAGAATATGTTTTAGGCGTCATGCGTATTCCTTTGTTTTTTACAAAAATTTTCTGCTATTTCTACTGGTGCAAATTAATATCTTGAAGATGGATTATAATAAAATTACAAAAAATTTTTGTTGACGCTAATGAATGCATTTCTTTTTACACAAGTTTACATGAAAGTCGTGAAAATAAAAAAGGCATGATTGATTCACATTTGAGTTGTAATATAACCCTACATGAACAGCGATCAAATTCTGAGGATCCAGATATTTTTGAATAGCAAAGAAAAATGCTCCGATGGAACAAAAAAGATGAATATACTTGGAATTAAGGATTATTAAGGATGTAAAAGGAGGGGACTAGGAAAAATCTACCTAAAGTCGCAAAATCTGCTAAAAATCACACTTTCTCTAAGCAAGGCAAAAAATCGAAGTATATTCTGCAGCCTCTAAAAAGTGTCTTTTTTAAATAATGTTCAAAGTTTCAGATAAGAGTGTATAAACAAAATCTGTAATGTTTATTTTTTTAAATTAATGGCAAGTAGCAACGCTGACTAGCTTCGTATCCTGATCGATAGAAAATTAAGTTGGTATTGTATTTAAAGTTGTTTTATTTTGTTCTGAGCATTAAAGCAAGCAAAGCAGCGGCCGATTGATTAGTGCACACAATCCTTAAGGGCATGCTAGTGTACCTACATCTAGTCTGTTTCAAGTCAACTTAAGTGTTTCCTACTGTTTTAAACCTTTCATTCAATTGGCTTAGAAAGACAGTTAGTTTACTCAACATCATTTCCCATAGCTACTGCGTAGCTAATGTGCTGCTTTTTCAATCATTTTATGGTTAAATATTTATTTTAATCTGTTGGCCGCAGAATATACTTCGATTTTTTGCGTTGCTTAGAGAAAGTGTGATTTTTAGCAGATTTTGCGACTTTAGGTAGATTTTTCCTAGTCCCATCCTTTTACATCCTTAATAATCCTTAATTCCAAGTATATTCATCTTTTTTGTTCCATCGGAGCATTTTTCTTTGCTAGTACCCCGCTTTTGATTAGTATGATTTGAGTACATCAGTCAGTAAACACATACAGTAACATGCCATTATAATGACAGCAGTACGAGAACACGGAAAGCAATACTGTTCTTAACATCAGCATTATCCTTCTCAAACAAGACAACCCTACATTATTTTAACAGATCAAAGTTTTTCAGCATTAACTTTACGCAAATTTCAAGTGTAAGGAACACTAACGCTCAGATTTGGAAGTAAAATAAATTTGTAGTATAAACTACATTTTAACAACAAATGATTAGTGCAAATTTAACACAACTACTAGGTGTAGAGAAAACTAATAGTCAGATTCTCAATTCTGATTTTACGTAGAACATTTTGAAAAAAATTAAGCTTCCGCAAGGCTCTAGAACAAGAGTTGAGTTAATAGGCAGTGTAAACTTTACAGAACCACAGAGTTTAAA
Source organism: Mermis nigrescens (assembly GCA_036768485.1). Lineage (NCBI taxonomy): Eukaryota > Metazoa > Nematoda > Enoplea > Mermithida > Mermithidae > Mermis > Mermis nigrescens. Next base: position 327,018 of record JAVLUZ010000512.1, on the reverse strand, counting down.
GAAAATTTCAGTCGGATTCGTTATTCTGATATTACGATCAACATTTATGAAAAAATTAAGTCTCCACAATGGCCCAAGGACAAATAAATATCAGATGTGTTAACGTAGACTCAAGCAACGTTCACTTCGCTTACTTAACCCGAATTTCAAGCTTATGCGCTCACACGGGGGTTCTCGCCCTTTTTAGGAGGTCGATCACCAGCCGGCGATTCGGGGGTAAGCGGCCCGGCCTATTCAAGGTAGCCCGTCCCTCTACGCACGCACCTAGTGAAACTTACTTACTTAACCCCTTTGAGATTAAGTACCTAAGTAAAGTAAGTTCCCCGGAAACCTAATTGAGGGCTGAAAAAGATTATTATTTAACTTGTTTTGGACCGAATTCCGGTGCTTGGAAATATTAAGGGTTCCTAAGTATAGTGTAGCACAAGGACAGAATTCAACAGCACGGAAATTCAACCGAGCCCAGCATCGTTAATTAAATAATTAATTTTTACAATATTTTTTGGACAGAAAAATTATGAAGCAATTAAAAAGCGACAGCATGGAGGATACATGCTGCTGACCGTCGTGTTACGCTAATCGGGTAAAATCAAACAATGGCACAAAGCCCTGCCAAAGGCATACAACAACTGATGCCAATTGGCACAAACACGAATGATAAAAAACAAAGCGTATGGCGAAAAGAAGCGTGCACACTACGCAGGAAAACTAACAGACGAGTTCTGCAGCCAAGCAGATAAAAAGGCACGTACGGAGTCTGCTCACGTACGGCGACGAAAAGAAAAAAGATACGCTCAGCGCGGAAGCTGGCGGAGAGGCTCTCAGGCTCAAAAACTAATTGTAAAATGTAAAATCTTAAAGTGCCGTCAAAACTGCGCTCGCACGCAGTTTTAACTGATGCGGAAAAAGAGGCGTAACAACACGAACCAAGAGATGAAAAGGATCTATGAATACGACAATAGGCCTATGGGCAAAAGCTTACGGTAAAGGCAGTGGCGGATCTAGGATTTTCCTAAGGGGGGGCGGTACCCCTAAGGGGGCGGAACCCTGACTTGGGCGGAAAAATTAGCCGTTTTAACCCGAAAATCGCTAAAAATCGCTTAAAAATGCTTAATTTTGCGCACTTGTTTGGGCCAATGGGGAGGCGGCCGCCCCCCACTAAATCCGCCCCTGGGTAAAGGTATGTACAAACGAGACAGGCACAAATATGAGACACACACATATGATCTTCTAACACACGTAAGATATGATAACACACATACCAATTCGTACTCAAGTCGCATTAAGCCCGAGTACCCATTTTCCTATCCCGGATTTTGATTGAAAATATGTGTGGGAATGGAATGGAAAATATGATAATTTTTAGGGGAAGGTGGTCCCGGGCGACTCACTTAAGCGTTGCGCTTAACGGTCGTGTACGTGCGTATGGAAATTGAGCACAAGAATGTACATCTGGGGCAATCAATCGGTTTTTTTTCATCTGTTTCAAAAAAACCCAAACCGATTTTTTCCCCAAAAAATTTTTTCAGTGTAAAGTTTACAAACATAAGTTTGGCACATATAAACGTACTACAATCAAAGGGCTACAAACTGGCCCAAACCGAATTTGTTTACACTCCACTTTCTCTGTTCAGAAGTCGGGAGAGGTCGAATAGGATAAAAAATAAAGTACTTTCTAAGGGGTGGCGAACAAAAATATGAAGTGAAGAAGTCGGGAGAGGTCGAATAGGATAAAAATAAAGTACTTTTTAAGGGGTGGCGAGCAAAAATATGGACAAACACGTATTTTTTACTGTCCACCACATTGTAAACTATAAAAATCTGAACCGAATTGAGTGTAAATAAATTCGGTTTGGGCCAGTTTGTAGCCCTTTGATTGTAGTACGTTTGTATGTGCCCAACTTATGTTCCGCGAAATATTTGATATGATTTACCAATTAAATACGAAAAAACCTGTTTTTTTCGCCTATTTTACACCTCAGATTTCGAACTTTACACCCCCATAAACAACTCAATATCACGTTTTTTTGAACGCGGTTTGCTTCGACGTGTAGCCCTAAAAAGTTACTTTATAGTTACATATTTAAATTATCTTAACTCATAACCGAAAAAGTTGGCAGAGAAATCTTGGACAAAATCTGTTTTTTTACTCATCCACTAGAAAGTAAAGTTTAAACCCCTGGTACTGTGTATTGATTGTAGAAAAGTTTGAAGGTCAGATTCGTTATTCTGATCTCACAGAGATCATTTTGAAAAAAATTATCATTTACGACGCTCTGGGCGGAAAAAATTTTTCAGTGTCAAGTTTACACCTGCACCAATAACGCAATATTGATTGTAAAGAAACAAAATAAATTTTGGCGTGTAGCGCTTAAGACGAGGCAGATTTTTAAAGGTAGTTACCACGTTCTTTCTACTAAGTGGAGAATATGGCAGGGAAAAAACATTTTTTGTCTCAGACTCTTAACAATAAACCGCCTCTAAATTCGAAAATATTACTTTTTAATAAAAAATAAAAAAAGTTCCTCCTAGATTTTATAACCGTCTACCTTTTGAAACCAAGCAGACTGCATAGAATGTAAAACTGAGTTAGATATGCTTGGCCACATGAAAACTGTAAAAAAAAACCGTCCAATTTACACTCCTGTGCAACAACCAATGAGTGTAAAGAAATTTTTAAGACCAGATTCGTAACCTACTAATTAGGAGAAACATTTTAAAAAAATTGGCCCTCCGCAAATTATTTGAATTTTCGGTGTAAACTTTACACACTCACGACGCGCTCGGTATTGAGTGTCAACAAGAAAAAAATGGGGGCACTAAGTTTTTTATTATCTACCTTTTAAAAAAACCGCATCTCTCAGATGTGTGCCGTTATAGCTGTGAGGGGGGACACAAATTTCGCACTCGCTGTGAAAAACATATAAGAAAAAAGGATGGCCAAGTATATTATAGGTAGCGCTATCGCGCTACCTATGATGTCAAAAGAGCGCCGATAAATTGATGGTATACACAACAGAATACTTTCGACGTTTCTGATTCAGCTCTATTCATCAACACCAAAAAATGGCTAGGGATACTGGACGAGTTTTCGAAAATTTAAGTACGAAAAGATATTTCCTGAAAAATTTCGCGTCAAAAATGCACATGCTAAATTCAGGTGTAAAGGCCGTTAGTAACTCCGAGTTGGAGGATAGTTATTTAAAATTAACCGTCCTTCCCATTAAGTCGAAATGCTATTTTTCAGCATCGAAATGTCGGAAATCCTATCGCTCATTACGATCAAACCGCCGAAGAAATATTAGATCAGTGCGATGGTAAATTTTGACTTTTTATTCAAGTTTAGTCAAAACAAAAAATTGGTTGAGTGACGATATTGGAAAGTTTATAAATAAACTTACAATTTTATCTCAAATTTCTATTCTGTTTGTATTCTATGATATAAAAATTACAACAAATCATTAATACAAGTTAAGCACGTGATGAAATTTGATAAATCTTAAAGTGAGCTGAACGAGACATACGTACGTTTTGGACAAGATTATGTTTTTCAGGAAGAAATCATATTTTTTGACGAGAAATGGATAATAGTAATGCACCTGCGTCCACCGCCGGTTTTTATACTGGAAGGCAGGAAAAATTCACAGATCACTTTTCTTGACTGGCTATCAATGCATTATTGGTCAAAACATTCAAATTTCATGCGAATGATTTCTGACTGATATTCCGCACGGCTTCCTATTATCACCGCGGATCATGATTCCTGTACAGAATCAAAAATAAACTCATTTTAAATTCGTATCATTAAGCTTTTGCTTCTCCAATAAGAAGGAAGAAGCTGCTTGCAGATTTTTTCAACATGAGGACGTGAATCAGCAATTTAGGAAAAGTCGATATGATAGTCATTGGTGCGGGAACAGGAGGCACTGTAACTGGAATCGGTCGAAAATTGAAAGAGAAACGCCCAGGTTGTCGCATAGTCGCTGTTGATCCAATCGGATCCGTTTTGTACGATGTCGATCGTTCGCCTAATTCGTTTTACGAAGTGGAAGGTCTTGGCGATGACTTTCAGCCTACGGTCTTGGACAAGTCAGTAATCGACTCTTGGATAAAAGTTAACGACAAGGAGTCTTTTTTTATGGCAAGACGACTAATCAAAGAAGAAGGACTCCTTTGTGGTAAATCAATAACGTTAAACTGCTTATGGCCGTATTTAGGGGAGTCGAACCGGGCTGTCGCTCAGGGCCGCTAAAACTGAGGGCCGCTAAAAAATTTAAGACGATTATGAAAAAATCTGTTATAGTCGCCCAAATTTGAGCGAATCATGCAGGTTAACGCATTATTTATGACCTAAATCTAAGATTTGATCATTCCGACCACATTCTCTTGATCACCTAACTTTATTGAAATCCGTTGAATTTCCTTGAAAACATTATTCTTAATTTCCTCAAAATCCATATCCGTAAAGAAGCTGACTTATGGTTCAGCTGTAATATTTTTATTTCCTCTTGAAATTTTCGAATGTCTTCATCAAATTCTTTGATCAGTTATTCTAAAATATCTGCAAAATTACGTCAAATAATTCTTGTAAAACTTGTGGAGAAGGGCGAAAGTAATGTACGGAAAACACGTTTTGCTGAAAACCGCACATTACTTATTGAAAAATTGAAAGAATTTTATAGCCGATTTCATATTTTTTGCGACGTCGTTCCTGTTAAAGATCGACTATTAATTGCGACTTTTTAGGGCCACTATAAGCGAATTCGCCCAAGGCCGCTAAAACCATAAGCACGGCCCTGACCTTGCTGCCAACAACACTCAATATGCTATAATATTAGGCACTATCGAGTAGCACACATATCTGTTTTATTAAGCATCAGCTTGATAATATGGATCATAGCTTGAATAATATCTCAAAAAAAGTTATAAAAGGCGGTTTCTCTGCAGAACTGCTTTAAGTCAATTCGCGTGACAATATTTTGAGTCTCATATTCATTTGCCATATTCCAGTTGAACTAATCTCAATTTGTTTTTCGTATGCTAAAAATTTGAGAATATTTTTTTCTAGAAATGAATAATGATCCTTTTCCACTTAAGCGCTTTCTAATGGAGTTGTAGTAACTTAAATTACTTTTAGGCGGGAGCAGTGGTGCCAACATGCATGCTGCCCTTCTGGCGGCGAAGAGTTTATCAGAAAATCAAAGATGCGTGGTCATTTTACCAGACGGCATAAGAAATTACATGTAAAACTACTTTTTAGCAATGAAGTTATTCACTGTTTTATCAAACGATGAAGAATTATTCACATTTTATGTGATTTATGTTCGCTCCGAACGCGACAAACTCGACATTGTTTTAATTCTGGCATGTTCAATTTTTCTTCTTTATTCATCCTAGTCTTTTCAAAAGATTGTGTTCCAAAAGTCAAACCATCTTAACAGTCTCATTGGGAGTCTATAGATGCACAGCATGGTCAGTCTGGAAGGTCAACCAAAGAGCTTCTTGGTTTGAAATAGCCTAAAATATAAATACTAGTATAGCGTAAAAACTACGTTAATTCACAGTTTCTGATCATTTTCAAGCACTTTCGTCGAAAATTAATTGATTTTCATCAATTTTAACTTTTATTTTGCCTTATTTTTTCCTAGAAATTTTCATTTTTTATTTTGAAGGTCTAGACTTGATATACACGTAGGGGTTGGAGGTCTGTAAACCTCCAGAATAGAAAAATGAGAATTTTCGGCATGGAAAAATTGGAATTTTTCTGGTGGTGTAACAAATGAATAAGGCAAAGTGAAGCCCAAAAATAAATGAACATGAAAAATTTTCTATAAAAATGTTTGAAATTGACTTGAAATTGTGGTTTAATATAGTTTTTACTTGTACCACTTTTTCAAACCAACTCCCCAGACCGACGGATAATCTCGGCCATGCTTTGCATCTATGATTCAGTCAGACTCCCAACCAGTTCTCACGTGCATGCCTGTTTCCGACCCAACAGTCCCACCGTTTCCAACTTCCAATCAGCTCAATGTGCATTGATATTTTGTATGAAGCTATATATAATTTCAGATTCTCTGAACTCTAAAAGAATTCAGTAAAACTAAATCGTAAATGAGGTATTATGGATTATAATTTCAATTTTAGTCCTAATGATTTCTAATTATAATTACATTTAATCATTAGCAATAGACTGATTCTAATTTAATATTTTTATTCAGTTAGAAAATATTTTGATAAAACAGTTTTATTTTATATGTCAGCCACTATTGCACTTATAAAATGTAGTTCTGCTTAGAGCATGGTATTTTCTCAGTTTATGGCAAAAAGCTGGAACATTGTACAGTTATTGTAGATTGGTTATTCTGCTTTCTAATTAGACTAGTTTCGGTTATTACGTAATATGTAGTTCCGAAGATACGATTCATTATGTGAGTTTTTCGAGCCACATCATAATTATTATTATTGTAAAATAATAATCATAACAAGATAAAAATAATAGTTAATAGTAGTTTAAATTTTTATAATAATAATAATAGTAGTGATAAAAATTGAAATTTTAGTTATAATATAAATAATAATAATAATAATAATAATAATAATAATAATAATAATAATAATAATAATAATCATATTAATAATGATAATAATAATAATAATAATAATAATAATAATAATAATAATAATAATAATAATAATAATAATAATAATAATAATAATAGATAATAATAATAATAATAATAACAACAACAACAATAATAATAATAATAATAATAATAATAATAATAATAATAATAATAATAATAATAATAATAATAATAATAATAATAATAATAAATAATAATAATAGCAATAATAATAATAATAATAATAATAATAATTATAATAATAATAATAATAATAATAATAATAATAATAATAATAATAATAATAATAATAATAATAATACTGATTATAATAATAATATTAATAATAATAATAATAATAATAATAATAATAATAATAATAATAATAATAATAATAATAATAATAATAATAATAATAATAATAATAATAATAATAATAATAATAATAATAATAATAATAATAATAATAATAATAGTAATAATGATAATAACAGTATACTATTATTATTATTACTATTATTAATATTATTATTATTATTATTATAACAGTAGCAGTGTTTATAATAATAATAATAGTATAGAGCACTTTATGTATGTACGCGAATATATGTATGCATGCTCGAATAATGAATTTAACGTTTACAGGAGCAAATTCTTGAATGATTCTTGGATGGAACAGCGAAGTTTCTTGAGGCCGATAAATGATGCACCTTGCACAGATCTATTAATTCATGAATTCAAAAACAATGTTTGAGTTATGATTTTCTTTTGAATATCGCGTTTTGCGTACATGCACCAAGCATTAATTTTGCAATGTATTACATTCTGAGTGCTTATGGCTAATAAAGATTGATGAAATATACATTCTAGACAAGAACTTTCTGCTCAATCTTTTGGCCCTTGACTCTAGCGTGATGTCGTTAGAACCGGCTTAAAAGTGGTCGGGATCAACTTTCAAGGCGATTTGCGCTATTGAAAAGCTGTTAAAGAGATCAAAACTGCGACAGGCAAAACAAGAAGATAGCCCAAATAAATAAAAAACTTGATAATTAGCGGAATTCTTAAAAGTGCCAAGAGAGGTTTGAAGCCTCAATGTGCTACGAGATATTTTATAAGAGTAGAATATATAATTTACGAGACGCCTGTTCGGCATGGGATCGCTATCAAGCTACCTCCTAACTTAGAAACTTAATGCATTTATACAAATGGGCAAATCATAAAACGAATTTATCGTAACTTGTTTTATCTGTTGTTTTTGACTTTTTTGAAGCTCCCGCCCGAGAACTGCTTGATAAAATTAAACGGAAATTTCGATAGGTTTAAAAACTAGGAAGGAATCATCACCGCACAGGCGATGTAGGGACAAGCTCGTAAACGCAGCTTTGATCAAAAAGGAATTACTGGCAAATCAAAAAATATTAGCAAAACGCTATCTTTGAAGAATAATACTTTTAGAAAGCGAGCAGCAGTTGACATTTGATGCGCTAAAAGTCGTAAAAAAATCCTGCAATAGGTCCTGAGAAGGTTCAAAGAAATAGTAGGTTTTGGAAATGAAAATCAAATTCTTATTCTTTCTGAAGACAGGTAGGTACAACAATCGACAAATAAAACACTTGTGTTTCTTTTTATAATTTATTGGATGCGCCAGAAAGCTTTCCTTGATCGAAAAAAATTACACGAAAGTTCGCACAAAAGCGTATTTCGCTGCTTTTTCGAATCAATTAACATTCTGCTAAGTTCAACAGCATTTTATAGGAATCGGCAACTATTTTGTGCATGATCAAGCCCTCCAACCACTCATAGGCGTATGGGGAAGTTTGTACCTTGCAGAAATTGGAAACCTCCTCCCGCAGATTACTGTAGCCACCCCCAAAATTCTATTTTTAGTAACATTTTTGCGATTTAACCCATCCTGACCCCCCAGATTTTGGGTGCTGCCCACGTATGCCTCCAACCCCTTATCAATTGCTCTTTTATTAGCCTGCTAATTGCAATGCATGAAATAGTCCATTAGGCACGTGTTTTAACGCATTGGAACAAATTCGCATGCCATTAATGAAAACTTAAGTCATTAACCAAACTTTCACTTTTTTATGCGCATAGCTATAAAATTTATACCAAAAGCTGCATCGTCACTGCATTATATGTAAGTATTTGTGTTTACCTATGGCTTTTGTTTTTCCAATCTGCTGAACCAAGGCCCTACCTATGTGTTGATAAGCACACTCATTATGCATACTTAGTACAGTATGGAAAAATAAGTAATATTTCGTGGTTACACGTAAAAGTTCCTCTACGACTTTTAGCGCACGAAATTAAGTGAAGCATTTTCCCTAGCTAGTAAAATTTATTGCTTGCAGCATATGTAAGAGCCGTAGAAGCAAACGAAGGCGCCTTCTCGTGTGTATGGACTGACATGTACGTATGTATCCTCAAGCAAGCCATGCTTCTCAACCTTATATGTATGCTGTTGTATAGTATGGCACGTGTTACCTATTTTTCCGTACTGCATTACGCCTGGCTTTAATTTGCTTCCATGGAAGCAGGAACGACGAACGATAAGTAGAAGCTGGATTTCCAGAGAGGGCGATTTCAGTAAGAAAGTACATAAAATACTACTCTTTTGATCTCGCTAGGTCGGTACTTTCCTTTCGCTACCTACTGTCAGGACAGCAGGGAAATTTTGAAAAGACGCAGTTATTTTTCACTCGATTTAATGTTTTTGCTTTATAGCTGTACGTGCTCGTAATTTCGGAATATGACATAAAATAAAATTCACGTTGATCACCTGTTTTTTTCGGTCACTGATTCTTTTTCTCGAAAATTAACGGGTACAATACGAGTACTAAGTACCCCACCAAGACGTGTTAATTGAGTTAGACTGTTCATAACACCATTGCATTATTCTGTCCCTTTTGTCATATAAAACTATAGTCAAATAGGTACGTATTCCCTTTCAATTATAGTCAAATAGGTACGTATTCCCTTTCAAAAGTTAGTTTCACATCTCTGACCGGTCGATTTGTTAAATCGGGCGTTAGCTATCGTAGCTAATTCAGCTGCATCTCGTTTAGATAAGCTTGGACGTGCATTTTGAGAATTTACTTAGGGTGATGCAATCGAATGATGGTGGCCTTAGAAGGAGGACAACATGTTTTGTTATAAATATGGCTCTTAGACATATCTATCCTAAAATAGTGAATATTTTTTGAAATAGCTAGCATAGGTCAAAAAATTTTAAAATTTTATTAGGTTACCTTTGCTATTGAGTCTGGTCTTAACCGTTCCGGCAGGCGTAAAATATTGCTTTAATCAATTGTTTAATGTTCGTAAATTCAGAATTATCTAATTCATATTCGTTTTAGTTTAATTATATGACATTTTTACTATATTACACTTTAATTGTGTTCGTATCCTGCAAAATAGTTATGTTTACTAAAATTCATTGCAATAAATGACTTCCGACAATCCAAAATCACAAATTAAATGTGGCAGCTAAAAGGGTTTTTTCTATCGAATGATTTCGATAGCATCACCCTAAGTAAAAGATAGTGAAGGTACTACCTATTCTTCTTTTGGGTCACATTGTATTGTATACCTACCGTTATTGGATGTATATACGCTCACGATGAGCTAGGTAGGTATGTTCCTATATTTTTCACTCTTTACTTCGCACTTAAATCAGGGCAGACTTAAAGGGGCGACCGCCCACTTCTGTCGTATAAAAATCCTTGGGCGCAATAAAAAATACTTTTTTTCATGATTTTAGCTATCTCTATCATAATTTTTTAAATTTTTCCGGCACGTGGCGCCGGGGTAGTACTCATCATGACATTTACTGACTTTTTCACGCTCTGAAACCTTATTTTTACGCCCGAAAAGTAGTTTTTTTGTTAATAACAAAGACTTTGAAGTACTTGCAATAATTTACCGAGTATTTTTTCGACGCTTTGTGTCGATTTTGCGATAATTTTACAAGTTTTTCAAAGGAATCTTTTGAAAATTTTTAAAACTGCCAATGCATAATAGACGAACCTTTCGGACGACTTTTGACTTTCGTTAGGGAAATATGGAATTCCGCCCTCTTGTCAGAAGATCCTATATCCGCCACCGACTGCAATGCAAATCCTACCATGTGAGTACTTTTTTCATTAGTTAGTCTAAAATGATATAATAAAAAGTAAAATAATTTATTCGAAAATCTGATACATATAAAGGGAATTTCATCGTACTCAAAAAAAGTAGTAGCAGACCTCAGGAGAAACTAACAATCTAATTCTAACGCTAAACAAATTGGAATATTTCACTTCGTTAATTGATTATATTTTTCATAGGACTTTCAGGAAGTAATCGGTTTAAACGTTTTATTGAGTTATAGCAGAGAATTCCTTAAAGGTCTGAATTTCAAAATGCTGTGACAACAAAAAGTGCGAATTTATTACCTTGCATGTAATGCCAATAACTGACAATTACGACAGGCCCGTAGCCAGGGGGAGCAGATGGTGCGGCCGTACAGGTCCGTTCCCGTTTCTCAGGCCGTCCCGATTCTCCGTCTAAAGATAAAACAGGTTATTTTTAAATTCCGGAAATTCTCGTTTCTCTGACCGTCCCGATTCTGCGACCGTCCCGATTGTCCGAACATCCCGATTCTCCGACTGTCCCAATTCTCGACCAATTGTATGAAATGCCATTTTTAAACACGCTGGATTTACGTCTCTCCGACCGTTTCGATTCTCCGACCAATTGTATAAAAGGTTATTTTTAGACACGCAAAGTTCCCGATTCTCCGACCGTCCCAATTCTTCGCCCAAGCTAAAGGTTGATGAGCGTGAGAAACAGGTGAATTTTTGGACATGCATTCGGACTGCACAGCACGTATGTATTTTCAACGTATATATATATATATATATATATATATATATATATATATATATATATATATATATATATATATATATATATATATATATATATATATATATATATATATATATATATATATATATATATATATATATATATATATATATATATATATATATATATATATATATATATATGACGCCTTGTGGCGTAGTGGTAAACACCGTTGCACCTGGTGCAGAAGGTTGACGGTTCGAACCCTACGTAATGCAACGAGTTTTCTCTTCCTGGAGGCACGAATAAAGCTCGTACATGAACACTTGGTAGTGACAGGCTGAAGGATAGCCGACTTTAAAGTTCGATTTTCCTATCTAGACCTCCCGTGTCAAACCCCTACATACGGGATATATTGACACGTTAATTGGGAAGTTTATATATATATATATATATATATATATATATATATATATATATATATATATATATATATATATATATATATATATATATATATATATATATATATATATATATATATATATATATATATATATATATATATATATATATATATATATATATATATATATATATATATACAAACGTACATATATGCAACATATATGCATGATGTAGTTATCTATTCAGTTGACCAGTGTAACATATGCGACAAAACTCCGCCCCGACATACAAAGATAGAAAGAAACCCTTACATCTATATGTTAATTAAGTAAACAAGAAATGAATATTGAAATATGAGGCAAGCAGAAAATAGGTAGGTACGTACTGCATACGTCGAAGTAGTTGTGTAACAACAAAGTACCACTTCCATTTTTACTCATTGACCAAGTAGTATTTTCTGAATAAACCATTGAGGTAGTTTTAATTCATTAAATTAGCCCTATCCCTAATTCATTCTTTATACGTATGCATTAAAATCAATCGACAGATCAAGACTGCCTTTACGCTACCGTTCAGCAGTTAATTGATGTTTGGTTAGCGCCACCTGTCACATTCGAGGTTAAGTCGGAGAATCGGGACAGCCGGAGAATCAGGACGATCGGAGAATCGGAACGGTCGGAGAATCAGGACGGTCGGAAAACCGAGAAAGTCGGAGAATCTGGACGATCGGAGAATCGGGAGGTCGGAGCATTGATACCATACCTGGGCGTTTGGGGGTTTGGGGGTATGCACCCCCCCGCGAGAAACCAAAATACCCCCCAGAAATCAAAATACCCCCCCAGATTTCAATTTTTGAAATTTTTTTTTCGTTTTTTCCGCAATTTTTTGATGCCAATGGATAGTGCTCGATGAGAAACGTAGAAGAATGGTGTCTTTTCGCCATACCACCACTTTTAAGGCCATTTTTTGACTTTTGAAAAAATCTTGTACCCCCAGAACTTTGGTGCCGCCCACCTATGATTGGGACAGTCAGAGAATCAGAAAAGTCGGAGAATCGGGACACAATCGGCCGTACCCCCAGTCTCGCATGTTAAAGTTAGAAAAATGGCACCAAAAGCGAAAGGAGCCTTGAAATTTGTGCAAAAACGGTAGAAACATGAAATATAAGTCTTGGGAAATTCAGCCGCTTCAAGCTATTTTTGATTAGTTTTAAAGCTGAATACGAGATTTAACAACCTAAGCTTGAGTGGTCACCAGTGTTTTTTTGTACAAGGTCTGTTTGTACATGTACAAAGATGGTCCCCAAAAGTTTTTGTCATTTTGTACACACAAATTTTCGGGTACTAAAATATGGTACAGTAGCAATTTTAGTGTTGCAAAAACAGAGTTGTTCGACTTTTGGTAGTGTATTTTAGCTTATTTCCGGGTCTCTAAAGGCAAAAATAACTAAGAATCGTCTTAAAACGGCGCGAAGTGCCGAAAAAGTTGACATTTTTCCTTTTGAAATGCAATTTCTGCCATTATAAAGATATATAGAACACACAATTACTCATTTCGGCGGCCGAAAATTTTTGCGAATTTTAGATCTTTTTTGCAATTTTTGTCTTCCCTGAAATCTTTGTACATGTGCAAAGACGATCCCGAAAAGTCTTTGTACATCAGGAAAAATCTTTGCCGAATACAAAAAAACACTGGTGGTCACACTTTAAACTGTGATCGCACCATCGGTCAAGAAATCCTGGCTGCGAAATCACGACGTGTGAATGAAAATAGTTATAATTAAAGTTGAAATAATCATAATTAGATATGATGGTAAAAAGATGTATCGTTAAATAAGTACGTCAAATTCATTTCATTCCTCATACTCCAACGTATAATCAGATTTATCGAATAGTGGGTTGCTGAATGTAGTGCTTGCCATTGGCACCGACTCTCTTCCTGTGCTCTTCTGCTGGACGATTTTATGTGTAGTCTTTTCTTCAGTTAGCGACCTTCTGAAAATCTTCGTAAACATTGACATAAATCTCTGTTTATTATTAGCTGCTCCAAATCTATGAATATTTGACGATGACGTGGGCTCATTCAGTTCTAGCAGCATGCGGTCATCTCGTGATGATTCACCACCTTTTGCACTCGACCATGCGGCGGTAAGACTAATTCTTCCTCCAATGATTCGGCTAAACATCACGTACCTACATGTAGATCGTATTTCGCGGATCCTTTTGCTTAATTCAGCAACTCATGATGTTTGTGTGAATTTGGATATTAGTCATATTCGATTATTTTCGCAATACTTACAAATACTGTCAGCTGATTGAAAACCTTGTCCAAAATATTTACCTACTTGCGATATTTTTTGAGATAATCTTGTCTGCATGACTTATTCAACTTTCAAATAGAGCTGTAGTTAATTGAGAGGGATAATATATTCACAATCTTATGCTTAGTTAAACAATCGTATGGTGAATCGTAACAGATGAAATTCTGAACAGACATTTTAGCATAAGAGACGCTATGTTTCGAATAAACGCGTCAATTCTCGTCTTTTTGCAATTCCACCGACTTTAATGCGGCCAAAACCTCAATTTTTTTATCATTTCTATTTGTGACGAAACCTTTCGATTTATAAAATGTTGATAATGCTACTTAAGTCATAAGAATGACTTCAGGAATAAATGCGGCAAAAAGACTAATTAAAACAAAACATCCCTTACCTCCTCAGTAGTTCTCTTTCCCGGTAAGCGTAGACGGCGCTGATAGTAAGTAAAATGACAAGCAGGAAAACCAGAATAAATGACCCTTCAAAAAAAAGTTGTATCACCTTTTTTAAATAGAAGTATACAATGTCAAAATATTACTTACAAGTACTAAAGTAGCGTAGATCTTCAGATACGGCTACCACTTCGATAGACTCTGGCACAATTCCACGTAACTCTGAAAATAGAATAATGTTGCTAAGGGAGCGAATTTGCCATAATGACTTATGCTTCTTTCAAGTTCAAGTCTGCTCAGCCAGTGGAAGCGATTTTTCTGCACGTTTACCATACATAATCGTAGAGAGGGGTGAGAGTAAGGGGGTTTCACCCCTTCAGAAAAGTTTTCACTCTACCCCAGAAATTTTTTATCTATCCCGAAAGAGTTCGCGATTTTTCAAAATTTTCGAAAAAATTGGTGGAAAAGGGGTGTGTCAAATTTTGTGTCAAATTTTGTGTCAAATTTTGTGTGTGTGTCAAATAGTGTCAAAAAGTGTCAAATTTTCGGTCCTTCGCGCCCTTTATCTTTTTTGACTATAATTTCTTCAATTTATTCGAATTATTCATATTTTTCACAAGTTTTTCATGTTTTTATGCTCTAGAAAGATAGAGCGTCGTCAGAAACGCCAAAAAACGATATTTTGACGCGTATATCCACCATTTTTTAGCCCAAAAAAGGCATCCTTAAATCCCCCGGAATTCCCATGTTGAATTCTCACTGATTTTCAGTGGCGTATCTAGAATGTTTTCAAGGGGGCACCCCACCTTTTCCAAAAACTGTCGAAAATAGGTCCGAAAATTTGCCCTTCACGTGCGGAATAGCGTTTTTCGGCGTTTTACATTGTATACCTATACTTAAAATCACTTTATCGCAATATTTTTTCAAAAATTCTTGAAATTTCGATAATTTTGTGAGAAAAAATCCTCAAATTTCTTGAAGAAAAATTTTTGAAATTTAGGCGGATGGACGTTTAAAAACATGATATCCTGCTTGATTTCCTGTATTTGCAGCATTTGATGCTGAACATCGAAAACTTTTAATTGAAAATTGAAGAAAACTATGTTAATATAGCTGTTTCTGCTGTTAAAATTGTACTTAAACCTATTACATCAGCAGAAAAGGGCTTCCAGGTCGCCAAGAAAGTAAATAAATGCCATTAATAGGTAATATTCGGCGCTCAGCGCATAAAAATTTGAGAAACTATGGTCATTGACGGCCAAAAATCATTGCAAATTACATATCCATTCTTTATCTCGCCAAATACTTTTGGCCCATGGGGGGTGGCCGCCTCCCCGCCCTCTTAAATCCGCCCCTGCTGACGTTTATCTTTAGTAAGTTGAAAACTTGATTTTCTAATCGCTATTATTTGAAGAATTTTCTCATTCTGGCACATTTTATTTGTTCATTTCTACTTTCTAGCATGACTTTCTTCATCTTACTTATTTCTTGTCTTATTCCTTCAAAATATTTCTTTATACCACAAAAAGAGACAATCTAACAGGAAATGAGGTTTCCTGGATAAAATTTTGAATAGCTATGTTTGCTACGTTGACCGAAGATAATAATAGCTTCTGATGAATGCTGATCGTGTCCGGGATGATTATCATGAAAGATACCATTATCGTTTGTTAGTTACCGTGGAATAAACGTGGAGGGCTTTATTTTTAGGATCATCTTTTTACGTATTTATATAACTTCTCATTGCCTTAAGCAAAGTATCACGGAATACAATTTTTGTGCAAATTGAAGGACTCTGAAAAGATGCCAGTCATTTTTCGAATTTCCATACACTCTTTCATTGATATAAAAATTTTCCAGTGTATTCGATTTCATTTAACTTGCTCCTGATTGTTTAGCCCGATCGACATTACTTATTCTAGTTGGAATGTCATCGATAGCAAAAGAATCTGATTCCTTAATAATTGATTCTTATGCGAGAATTTAATTTTATAATTATAGTCTAGTTTAAATAAAACTTGATTTCTAAAATGAACAAGTTGAAAAAATTTGTTGTTTTTGTAATGGAGCTCGAATTTGATTAAAGATTGAATTTAGGCTTTTAATTTCTCAAATTTTTCAGTGCTTCGCACTGGATAATACCTATTAAAAACATTTATTTACTTCCGGTCCGGAAGCCAAATTTTTGCTCAGGGAATAAGTTTTAGACGATTTCAAGATCAGAAACAGCTTTTATAGCACAGTTTTCTTCTATTTTTAAGCATAACTTTTCGAAATTTTTGAAGTTCAGCTTCGAATGCTATGAATACAGGAGATCGAGCAGTAATTGAAATTTTTAAAGAATCTTCCGCTTCAATTTGACAAATTTTCGCTATATCAAAGAAATTTAATGATTTTCTCGAGCAAAATTATCGAAATTTTGAAAATTTTTCGAGAAATTGTTGCGTCAAAAGCGATTTTTATTAAAAGTAGAAAACCCAAAATGCCGAAAAACGCAATTTTGCACGTGAAGGAAAAATTTTTGGACCTATTTTTCACTGTTTTTGGAAAAGTAGGGTTACCGTACCGCCCCTTACGAAAATCCTAGATCCGCCACTACGTGTAAAAATTATTGCAGAATAATCTTTAGCCCCTCAAAATTTCCTGACATTGTTCCTTACCTTCGTACAAAGAAGAGACGATTTTATCAAACGCAGGCTTCAGTGTTTTGCTACTGTAAGACGTAGACTTGTCAGTAATAATAACAACCTGAAACGCGTTTGATTCGATCTGCATGACAGAAAGCCGAACATTGGGATACTGTATAATTATGTAGTGGATCCAGAGATCGAAAACCCGAGACGTGAATTCGAGATTTATACGGAAACGAATTATTGATCCTAAAATAAAGCAAAAATCACTTTTGATCAAAATCAAACTACTACAATTTTCACCGCATAAAAGGCAGCAATGACCTATTGGCTTGATCGGGTTTTCGCATGGGTACTCCTTTGAGCAAGTGACGTATAAACAAATTTCTTGCATTGTCTGGAAAAGACGTGATGAGCTAATAAAGGTACAATATTTTATTTCTAGGTGTCTGTTAAGAAAAGAATTGTCATAAATTTAACTCGTAGAAATATGTATTACAATTTTATATCACTGTTCGTATGGTATCTAAGTAAATTTTTATCAGCTGGGTTATCCATAGTCGTTTGTAAAAAACTACACGTTATTATGAAATCGACGTTATCCTGAAGTATCATTAAAAATTTTGCCTCTGTATTAAAGCTGAATTTGATTAATAAAATAATAAAATAAATAATTCCACTTTAGGTATAATATTATTTTTATACAAATTTAATAAGTTAAAAAGTCAAATCTGATTTGAAAATAAATTTATAAAGATTACTAATAATTAAGTTTTATTTTGAAAATTTCATGTTTTAGATTTCGTGTAGTACTTTTCTGAGCATATTTGCTTAAATTATTTCAAAGATTTCCGAGCTTATAATTAATGAGGACATTCCATGTGAAATAGATATAGAATTACTCTTGCATCAAGATTTGAATTGAGACAGCCTGCCTGAGTCTCACATTTATTCTTGGTTATTGTCACGACATCAGTCAGCAAGTTAAAGTCGTGCCAAACATCGTCATTCATCACTGATTGGTTGAAATGAAACTGCATTCGGCCCTCGATCGTTTTGGCATGCATTACGAAGGAACTGGAGGTATGGTTCTGAAGGAAAACGCCTTAATAAAAATTTCGTAATTGTTTTTTGCCAAAGATTTTCTGTTGTCGATAACCTATGCCAGAGCTTCGCAAATTTATATTAGACTTCAGGCCATATAAACTGAGCGTGGTTGCCTGAATTCCTGGAACCCAAAAAGCCTCTCACGTACCCCCCAGAATTGAATTTTCAATTTCTCTCTCTAGTTTTTTCGCGATTTTTTGATGCAATGGATAAAGGCTGCTGACATAAAAAATGGTGTTTTTTGCCCCTATAATGAATCTTCCGGTATTTTTTACCATCAATCAAAGTAGGCGATAAAAGCAATCACGAAAATAAATCTTGGAAATCATTTGTATAAATGATTTTCGGAATGGATTGACCCCAAATCCAAATGTTATTAACTCCAAAAGAAATTTGTATGTAACACCGATTTTATTAAAATGTACCACGGTGAAGTGCGTTCCCTGGAAATATTGAATTTAAAACAGTGAGAGCACAATATTTTTCGACATGCTTTATTTATGTTGTCTTTAATTATTAGATAAACCGAAATGGTTTACGAAATACTCAGAGATGAACGTTAGCCTTTACCGTATAAAATCGTATTTTTGGTCGACTTTGTGCTGCAATACATTTTACCACAAGTGAAGTTGCGTAAAAAGTTCTTGAAATCTTCTTAATAAACATGTTTAAAAAATAATGCAATAAATCATATATTCGAACTGCTTCATTTGAGATTTCGTACACAAAAATTTGATATCAAGCTGTACGAATGATTTTCGAGCTTTATCCTATTGAATTAAAGCCATAAGCACATATCGGGACGAAGAACAGTCAGCCCTATAATGAGTATATGTATTTTCTCCATTCACTCTCGTTGTTATTTTCAATTGTTTCACGAAATCATTTCAGAGCTAAATTTGCATAGTTATCTACCTAAATTGATTTTGGAGTTTTTCACACTACCAACATCGTAAGTTTTACTTAAGCTGAGAATGAAATATGCATTTAAAGTATCTCCTACGCATAAGGTAATTGATTCCGCACTTTCTTACTTTTCGTCAGTTGAATAAATAAATCATCGCTTATGATTTCTTATTTGTTCATTGCTTCAAGGAAAACGTCAAATTGATTAAACTCGGATATTATATGCAAATAAATGGAAAGGCAGGATCGCTTTGAACAACTTTATTCGATTCTGAACTAATATCGAACTCGGAAAAATTCATCATTTTCTGAAGTGAGATTGCATATTCGCTCTTTCTTACTTATTCGGGTCGGTCTTATGAACGCATCTATTAAAAATATAATTTTATTATGCATAAAGCATCCGCTTCATGAAATAAAAAACGTTTATATGAAATATGAGCATTTGGAATACCATAATGTATTGCTGCGCTTTCAATTTTCAATTTCAATTTCAATTTCGATTTTCAATTTTTAGTTCTTAATTTGGACCGCGTGCTATTTTCCCCATTTATTTTGAAAATAAACGTCAACACAAACTCCCTGCTAACTGCAGCTTCGCTTTGAGATTCAGGACAAATTCGTCCTTTTGCTACCTGTCTCTTAACATATCAACGTAGTATGACAAATGTGAATGAAGTGATGTTGAAAAACGGTTTCCGTCGTTCTAACATCTTTTAAAATTATATATATACTGTTTTTGTTAATTTTCCGACAAACGCGGACCTTCGCTTTTAATTTTTATAAAAATTAAGGTTCTATTTATTTGAACACAAACCGAGATCCACTTTGAAAAACGTCGGATTCTAATGAATTTTGGTGTGATATTTGAAAATTGATGCTGATTTACTAAGACATGTCTTGAATTACTTGAAACAGGCACGTAGCTTTAGGGGGTTGGGGCTAGTCCCAGTACAAGTATTTTTGACAAGGAAAAATTTAAAAATTCTTGAAGTTTACCTATTTAGCAACCCACTAGAATAAATTTTCGCACATCTTTGAATTAACAAATATAATGTTTAAAAATCATTTATGTGGCCATCTTATACACATTTTTTGAGTATTATTGAAATCGAGTTGAATTTTTACAAAATAATTTCACAAATTCTTCCTTCTCCAAAGTGTTGAGCTTATTGAGAAACTTTCAAAAACGCTCAATTTTTGCCTTTATACAAATAGTTGTTGAGATATCTGATTTTAAAATTTTAGTTAACCTCTGATTCAGATGGCCATCTACGTGCTTGACTTGAAATGGACTATGAATAATAGTTACTTTTGCAAGTTCCCACAACGTTACGTATTTAGATTTGTGAGCTACTACCGGA